>JAQZBX010020057.1:0-21919 GCA_029593785.1 Cabassous unicinctus
CTTCCAAACAGGCAAATTCCATATCTTTTATTTTTATCCTTCCTTCCATTCCCCATGTCCTCTGTATTTGTTTACTTCCTAACATTTATTCTTTCTCTAACTACTTGTTATCTGTGCAACTGAATTATGGCCATGAAGATCAGCAAATAGTACATCATGTATACTAGGAGTCAGGAAACAATATCAAGTTCTAATGATCAAATTTATTACATATATATAAGTAATACATAGTGAACAAGAAATGATTATTACAGTAGAAATGGATAATAGCAGAACAAATAAATTTTTGATGGTGTCAACAGGATACATAGATAACTCTCTGTCTCAATCTTAATCTATCTATGCACTGTTTTTGTGTGTTTTTTTTTGCACAGAAAATACAAAGGAAATAAGATTAAGAAGATCCTTAAAGATAAAAACAACAATAGCAACAAACAAACTGAGGAACAAACAAATGTTTTAAGGATGTATAGTGGGAGAGTGTACAATATCAGGGGAAGTATGAGGTTCTATGGAAACAGAAAGGGAAAGTCTTTGCTTGGGAGCCAAGGAGAAAGTAATTCTATCTATTAAAAATATTATGAAGTGACATTTGCTTTTGTCATAGCTTTCTAGAACAATATTGTATATTGAATGTTAAATACAGTGAGCAGAAAATCTTAAATACTCTGTAAAAGGCATTTTTTACTTCTTTGTTCCTTAAGCTGTACATCAAGGGGTTAAGCATAGCGATGACAAAAGTGTAAAACATTGAGACTATTTTGTCAGTTTCAAAAGAGTGAACAGATTTAGGCTGCACATATATAAATTGTAGAGTCCCATAGAACACAGCCACTACAGTCAGATGGGAACCACATGTGGAGAAATCTTTTTCCTGCCCTTAGCTGAGCGCATTTGAAATATGGCTATTAGTATCAAGAGGTAGGATAACAGGATTAATAAAAGGGAGTAAATCAAATTAAATGCTGAAAATATTATGATCAATAATCCTATTTCTTACACATTGGAGCAGAACGTAGACATCAAGGGAACATGACAGTAGGAATGACTGACTTCATTAGAGCCATAGAAGGTCAATGTAAAAATCTTAATGTTGAACATCAGAGACTGAAAAGTGCTGTAGAGGTAGGGGATACCCACAAGTACATGACAAAGTCTGGGACATGATAACACTGTAGAGCAGAGGGTTACAGATGACCACATTGTGGTCATAGGCCATGGCTGACAAGATGAAATATTCACTGATAATGAACAAAAGGATAAAGGCCAGCTGTGCAGTGCAGGCATAATAAGAAATGGTATTTTGATCCATGACAAAATTTACCAGCATCTTGGGATAAATGACAGTAGAATTGCCAAGATCAATGAAAGCCAGGTTTCTGATAAAAAAAATACATAGGAGTGTGGAGGCGAGAGTCCACCTTGGTCAGGATGATCATGCCCAGGTTACCCACCACTGTGACCACATAGATAATGAGAAAGACCCCAAAGAGGGGAGCCTGTAGCTCAGGGTGCTTTGTGACTCCTAGTAGAATGAATTCAGGCAGCAGTCAGATTCCATTGGCCAATTTTATCCAGTTATCTCTTCAGGAATATAACAGAGGGATTGTTACTAGATTTTATGTAAAAATTATATAAGCAAATTTTATTATTTGTAGACCTAATGCAGGCATTTTATATTGGTGGATAGAAAATTAATTCACACTTATGATTTTACAGCTAAAATAAACTGCAAAGTTGCCTTTTTCCCAATATAGGAGTGTTCTGTATAAAACATGTGTACTAATACTACATACATTAAACTCTAGGGTCAATAACATTTGGAACATATCCACTGATAAGACAACTGTGATTGTGTTTTATATTTTTTATATTTCCATATCCTTAAAGAAAGAAGAAGGGAATAGGTGTAACTAATGAAGCTTATATTTTATGGTCCCTCAATTGCACTTCAAAGACCCTTTGTGGAGCCTTAGCAATGCACTTACACAGTGATATATGTTTGTAAATGTTTTGTAAGTAAGATAATCATGATCAAGTTGGTCATCAAGATCATATCTATCCTCAATTAAGGCCATCTTCTCTTTCCATTTTATCTTTGGCTCCATTGTACTTGACCTAATGTTATGTTGCATTGGAATGTCTACAGGAATTATTGGGGGCCAGCTCTGTGGGAATTGAGTTACAACATTATTTAATACTAATAAATATATTTATGTGATATGAATTAATGACACATAATTAAATAATGCTATCTGTTCTTGGTGGGAATGACTCCTGAAGACACTCTTAGCACCTGTATACTGAGGTGTGTGGCTATAAATAACAGAAATCATTTTATGTATGGATTGTATGAATCATATGGCCATTGTCATCTTGTTCATAATTGATTTTGTATTTTTATCTTTCAGTCTGAATACATTTTCACGTTTTTGCCTTGATTTTTATTTAGAATTTATTTTTTTAAAGTCCCAATTTATATAAGCTTTAAGAGCCAAAATATCTGGTCCTTGCTTGCTAATTTCTATGGTTTACCTCAATATTCAGGCATTCTGATTATTGAATTTTATATGCCTTATTTCCTGTAATATAGCACTATGGAGATGATAGAGTCTATATTGCATTTAATATTTATTTGTGAATTTATTATATCATATATTGCACACTGAATTTTTTCAATAATTATAAAATTGAGAATTTATAGATTATAATAATGTGATTCTCAAACATTTCTGTGATAAATGCAAGCCCTTTTTTTTCCCATAATGTTACCAAATGAAAGCCAGTAAATCAAAGTGGATCTGCCCTATTAGATGCTAGGAAATTTGTGTTAGTCTATTCAATTTGGGATCCATTTCAAACTCCTCTCACCTTCAGGTTCTTCTCAATGTAAACCTAGGATTCTGCAAGGTCAATTTTCAATTGCAATAAATATGTAGGTCCAAATATTCAGAAAAAAATGCAGGATGGAATTATATAATGTAATGAAATATCCAGGTTTACGCTACACAACTAGCATATAGATACTTTCTTTCCCCCTCCATTCTTTCCATCCACCTCCAAGGTCCAAGCCTAGTTCAGAGAAATTGCAGCCTAGAGCCACCTTGAAGAAATTGTCTGGTAAGGATGATTTGGGGTTCTTTGGCTGGGTGAAACTTTCAGGAGAGTGGCAGCTCTTTTAGGATTCTGCTAACATTAGTTGATGATTTTTTGGCCTGATCAAGGAGATTGATGGCAGGGCTTTATTGGTTGGGGTGAGCTATTTCTATTTCCTCTTTCTAGATGAGGTTGACTGCTGTCAATGCATTGAGTCTCATTTCCCATGTAAGCTCCTCTTCTTCCACAATATAATAACCAAAAGCTTATGTCCATTTTAAAACTTTATCTCAAATTCTATTTATTACAATGCCTGCTATCATAGGATTTTACTGTACAGTAGGTGGTACGCTCGATTCAAAAAGGAATTCAGAATTACAGAACAAGTAGTAGTAATTTGATGTCTTCCATGTTTTGCTAAGAATTATTTTACTGCTTATGGAACCTATCTCCATTATCAGAGATAGTTACTACTTATCTGAAAATATCTGGATACTTTTACCCTGCTCCCTCCTCATGATATCTCTTATCTTTTCTGAACATGTTATATAGTAAATTGTAATATGCCCTGTTGAGAATAACCATTAAAACAGACAGATGACAAAAGTTTGCAAAGGAAAAACCGAAATTTAAAAGTTTAGTCATGATGTTATATAGAACTTATGTTTAGTTCAAAAGAGTCCCTGAAATTCCACATCTCTTCAAAATCTTGCTATATACTTATCAATCTACTCAATCAAGTTGTAATGCAGATACTGAGAAAAGTAGATCTAGTAGTAAGAGACTGAGTAGAAAAACAACAACAAAAAGGCAACAGTTTGCATGGGGTATACTTATCTAAAAATTGTTCAGAGTTCATCAAATATTGTAAGAGCATATTGCATGGGGTATACTTATCTAAAAATTGTTCAGAGTTTATCAAATATTGTAAGAGCAAGTATTTATTGTTTATCAGTACTGCACTGGATGTAATTTTACTAAAAGAATATGTATTATTTATCAAATATTGCATAGGAAAAACTTATACTAAAAAATATATTTGCTGTTTATCTCAATTTCAAATGTCACTGTTTCTGTATTTTATCTGGCAATACTAACCTTAACAGATTCTATTAGATTAGATCATTGATGATGGTTTCAAACACTTGAACTCCCTCTGCACTTGTACCCAAATGCCACTATCATCTCATGCAAAACTAATAGATCTTGGGCACATGTTCATTTCATAGGATTTAATGCCCAAAAACAATGTACTGCAGGAGCAAACCCCAATTAATAAAGGAGATAATGTACGATTGCATAGTACTCGATGAGATTAACTCTCAGAGTCATTAATTGTTTACAGTCAGAAATCATCAAAATACATATGTAATCAGAATAAAAGAATAATGCTTATCCACTCACCTTAAATCATGTACTAGATTTTTTTTTCTTCCAAATTTCTCTTTCTTTTCTCTCAGTGGGAAGAATTTGTGGTTTCTGCCTCCCCTTGTGATGCTCCCTGAGGAAGCAGTGTGTAATTCATTCTTATGCCCAAATCATCTGAGAGACTTCAAAAATTGTCTTCATGTACCTGCTAATTATGTAGGGCACTCTCCATATACTACAGGGTGAAAAGACGAGGGCAATAGAAGGAAGGAAAAAAACAGTATAAATGATTTGTGCAATCCCATTGGGACCTATATGATGTAAATATATTCACTTACGTAGAGTCAATGATTAAAGTACAATGGGGAAAGAATAGATATCAGCTCAATCCCATGAAAACTGAGACAGTTGCAAAGTCATGCTTGAATATTAAATGACATTATAATACTTACTATTTTTTCCTTAAATTTCTTAGTCAAAGGGAAAAATATGGCATCGTTACTGTGTTAAAAATTGTATCATTTGGAATTGAGGGTTCAGAAATAAAATACATCTACAGACAGTTCATTTTCAGTAATTGTGTCAAATCCACCCAATAGGGAAAGAATAATCCTTGGGAAAACTTGATTTCTATATGCCAAAGAACAAATTTGATACCCTTGCTCACACCATATACAAAAATAAACTGAATAGGAAAAATGACCTAAATAGAAGCAAATCCAAAAAGTCTTGGAAGGAAACAAAGTTGATAGTCTTTATGACCTTAGCTTGAGCAATGGATTCTTAGATATGACACCAAAAGCAAGACTAAAAAAAAAAAAAGAAAAAAAATAGATAAATTGGGCTTCAGCTTATTTCAAACTTTTGCACATCAAAAGGCATTATCTAGAAAGTGAAATGATACGTATGTAATGGAAGAAAATAGTTACAGATCATACATTGGTTATGCAACTCAACAACAACTAAAAACCCAATTAAAATATGGCAAGAACTTGAAGAGGCTTTCTCTAAAGAAGATATATGAGTGTTCAATAAGCACAGAAAGATGCTCAGTATTAAGATGCTCAGTATTAAATTGAGTAACTTCCCTTTTATTTCTATTTTTCTGAGATCATTTGTAATTTATGTGAGACTGTATAATCATGTCAAATATTTTTTCTTTAATGATTGAGATTATCATGTGCTTTTCTCCCTTGTTTTCCTCAATGTGTTGATTTACATTGCTTTTTGAATTATAAATTAACCTTGTATTCCTAGAATAAAGCCCACCGTCATCATATATTGACCTTTTAATATATTGTTTGATTCCATTGTTAATACTTTATTGCACATTTTTATTTATGTTCATTATTGTTTGTGTCTGTAATTTTTCTCTTGAAATTTTTTTCGGATTTTGAGTCCAAGGTTTTCTTTCCTCATAAAATAAGTTGGTAGTGTTCACTTCTATATTACTTTGGAAAAAGTTGGCAAAAGATTGGCAATATTCAATTCTTGGTAGTATTTATCTAAGACATTATCTGATCCTGGAATTTTCTTTGTGGTAAATTTTTATTATATTAAAAATGTTAATGTATGGCTATGAAGATATTTTAAAACTTTCATGTTTTGTTAATTTTGGTAAATTTTGTTTTTCATATAAAATATTTTTTCCATCAAAATTTTAATCTTGTATATTTCTTCAAAATGTTTTCTTCCTAAATTATACTGAATGTGCTTGTAGGTGTATTCCTTCTTATATGAATGATAATGGTTTCTTACATTTTTTTACTTTTCTCTGTCTCTGTCTCTAATTCTCTCCTTATGTATGTATCTCTCTCTCTTCTTAACTAATCATTGGAGGGATGTATTAATAGAATAGATCTGTATAATAAAACAATTTTGACTACTTCCATTTTATTTGTTATTTTTCCATTATTTCATTGATTTGTCCAATTGTTTTTATAATTTCTTCCCCTCTTATTTTGGGTTTAATGGATTTCCATTTTTTAATTTATTTCCTAATATACATACTTAAAATGTGACTTTGATCTTTAGCTCTCTTTTAACTTTGTCACCAAAATTTTGAGATTTTGATACTGAACAAAACAGGGTTCTTTCCACCTGATGCATTTTAAAGCACAACTCTTAAGAAACTAGGGATTCAAAGAGAGGAAGAGTTTAATCAGTTGTGGAAACAAAGGAGAACAATGATTTAACAGCCCAAAAATTGTTTCTCTGATTTTTAGGATTCTAGCATTTTAATGGATTCTGGATTGAGTAACCTATGATCATTAAGATTACTGTATGATCATAGATTAGTGGATTGGCTAACCTATGATTATTAAGATTATTCTATGATTTTTCCAAAGAGTTTCATTGCTTTATATTTTATATTTAGGTCATTGATCCATTTTGAGCTAGTTTTTTATGGAAAATTAGTTAAGAAATCAACTTCATATTTTGCATGTATTTATTCAGTTTTCATGCCATCATATGTTTTTGTTTTAATTTTCCAAGTTAGACTATTGTTCAAATTCCTCAAAGTTGTTTGGCTCTTTCCTATGTATGAAATCTTTATATATTTACAATAATGTTTTTGCTTTAGTTCATTATTGGGGTGTATATATTTTGTAGCACTGCCAGATACTGTGATTTTCAAGAATTTAAGGAAGAAAATGACTTTAAATGCACTAAAATTTTACTTTTCTAGATTAGTGGCCCAAATGCCTGAGGAGAATACAATTACAGCAATATCAACAAAAACAGATAGGCTATGAACTGTCAGTATTATACTAATTTTCATTGATTTCTTATATTCCCAGTAATCTTATTTAACACATCAAAAATTTTTCTTAACACACTCTACCAAAGCAAACAGTGAGTAGAAACTGAATTTTATTCGCTTTCTATAAATTATACATCATGGTGGAGAATTTTCTCTTATATTTTTTATTATTTCACTAAGATGGAGGAAAAATTAAATATAGAAAAAAATGTTGTGTGTTGTTTATTTGTTGGAAGCAGAGAATAACTCAAAATGATTTAAATGTTTGGCTTCAAAGTTTTGTAGTGATTAAATATAAAATAATGAGAAAATTGTATGTCCAAAGAATGCACATTAATTCAGTGAAATTTAACTCATGATTCTTTAATGGATCTTCTAAAATGAAAATCCTTTTCCATATAGTAGCTTTACTGAGATATTTGGGTTCTATGCAATGAAAACATTTTTGTCTTTACAGCATGTTGTTCTTCCTTTGTTAGCAATATAACACTCTCCAAATCCATTAAAATTAATATTAGAGAATGTGTCAGTATTATCCACTGGTTTTTAAAATAGCTTTCCTTCATCATGTTCACCATGAATACGCATATTTAATAAATCCATTAATCCTTCCAATTATATAACCTATCTTTCTTTTTATCTTTCATTTTATACCTGTGTTCCCTGCCTTTATTCACTTTTTATCCTCATTTCCTTTCTGAGCTAATTACTATTGGTGCATCTGAAATATAGCCACAAAATCAGTAAGTAGGGCACTAGATATCTCAGGTGGAAGTAAATAAAAACAAATGCTAACATATCGAAATAGTCAAAACTATTTCATGCATATTTGAATATAGCACAGGTAACACGAAATGTTTATCACAGTAGAAATGACTGATAACAAAAGGATAAGTAAATTTTTCATGTTGTCAACAGATGACATGGACAACTGTTTGCCTCAAATTTTCTATACACTGTTATTTTAGGCTTAGAAAATATAATGAATTCAAGATTGCGACATCTCTGTCTTTAACAAAACTGACAGAAGCAAACACATGATTTACTGATATAGAGTATAATAAGTAATCTTGTTAGCCAATATCAGCTCCAAAAAATGAATAGATCTGGGGCACATTCTCATTTTGTAGTATTTAATATTTAACCCACTGTACTGCAGGAATGAACCCCAATTGCTAAGGGTGATGATGAATGTTTGTGGAATACATGCTGGAATCAGCTGTCAGAGACCATAAGTGTGTCTACAATCAGAAGTCAGGAGTCGTGGACATTACCCAAATCTGGTTTAAACAGAATCAAATACAATTCTTATCAACTCACTGTGGAGTGAGTTGCTACAACAGTGCATCATGGTAGCACAGGGTAAAACAGAAACTTTCAGCAATAATCCTCTTACTGTACAAAATAAAGAGCCCAGAACTGGCAAATTTACTTGTCACTTGTATATCACAGAGTCCAAAAGAACAGGGGAACAAATCTCTAACAGCCTGTCTTCCAGGGTGGCCCAAAAGTGCTCTGTGTCAAGGTCGATAGATGGCAGCTCTGCATGCCCCATTTCATGCTAGAGAGACCAGTATATACTCTTTGACTGTGGTTTATATCTACCTTGGGGGGCAGGTGGCCTTGCTACTGAGATTTTCTGTTCTGATAAGAATCATTCCTTTACTTTCTGATCTTCAGACCAAATATTGTCAGTTGTCTTATTTTCAGGTCCAACGATAATTTCTTTTGCCTTCTGAAATCTGCATTTGAACTCAATTAGTGAATTTCTTTTCTTCTCTTCTCTTCTCTTTTATTTTCTTTTTTCCTTTTCTTTCAGCAACTATACTTTTCAACTCCAGAATTTCTATTTGTATCCTTTTGATAATTCTTTCTTTATTGATATTCCTTAGTTGTTCATATATCATTCTCCTAATTTCATTTAGTTGCTTGTACATGGTTTCCTTCAGGTCTTTGAGAGTATTTAATCTGTTAATTTGAGGTCTTTGTTTAGTAAATTCGATGTCTGTGCTTTTTCAGAGATGGTTTCTTTCAATAACTTTTTTCTTTGAATGGTCTTACTTTCATATTTCTTTGTATGCTTCGTGTTTTTTTTAGAATAGAATATTTTGAATATTATAATGAGGTAACTCTGAAATTAAAATTCTTTCCCCTACCCAAGCAATTGTCTGTTTGTTTAGCGATTTTCTAAACAATTTCTGGAAGTGTGGTCATAGAAATCTCTGTTCCATTATCTCTGGAGTCACCCAGGGAACTAGCAATGATTTCCTTATATTCCTGGTATCAATAAGCAAAGAAAAAAAATTGTAGCCTGTTCCTAAACACCTTCAATGGATGCTTCTCAGGTAGCTGCTTCATCTTGAGGGGTTTAAAACAATGGCCAGCTCTGTGCCAGTTCCTCAGTAAACCATCAGGCAGATCAAAGCACACAACACCGATATTTAGAGGACTCAGTCCTTATTACTTCCCATCCCACCCCCAGCACTTGCCAATCATGCCAGGAATCTGGTCACCATCACTTCTGTTGCCTGCCTTGTGGCTAGGGGCTGAGGATGTAAGCTGTTACATGAAACAACAACATTCCCTGAAATTTATCAGGTTCTTTCTTCATCAAGCCCTCCTCTCATCATTGCAAGTGTTTGACTAGATTCCAGCATCCTGAAATATTTGATTCCCACAGGTCAATAGTTGTTTTATTTGAGTGACTGATTCCTGGAGCTTCTGAGTCTACCATTTTCTGTGATGTGGCACTCACTAAAAATTTGAACATTAAAATTTACAAGGACTTAATTTTTGTTCTCTTTTAAGATCTGTACAACTAAATACTCCATCTTTCCTTGCCTAGCTCTCTCCACTCCATCACTCATCTCTATATTCCAGGTACCTCCATCTTCCCAGATTTCTTGTTTATCTCATCTCCTCATGTACTGTCATTGTAACACATCCCCACCTCTTGTCAGTGACCACTGAACATTTACATTCTCACATACATAATAAGAGATAATCTGCTGCCATTTCTTAAATGTCTAAGAACATTTGATATATTTATTCATTTTCTCCAATTATCCCTAGCTGTTTTCAGCATCAAAAATATTAAATTCCAAAACCCTTTACAAAGACAAATACCCTTATCAGCCTAATTTTTAGCATTCTACTTTTTTTTCCCCATGGTGATTATTCATTATTCCCTTGTTATTTCAACTATCAAACTTAAAGTATGATTTCTATTTTTATATATTATAGAAATGTTTAGGGGTATATTTGCTCTTCAATCTTTCCAAAAATAAATGTCTAAACATTTTTTTACAACTTTCTTATTTATTGTGGTTAACATATGCATTGAATCTTTCAGCAAATATCAGTTTAATGAATGTAAAATTTGATTCTAAAGCAATTTCTTACAGGATTCATCCAAAGCAAAGCTGCACATTTAACTGAAAGTTGAGATAGGCAACTGGCAGAAATTTGTTTATTTACTTTGTGTGTTTGTTTGTGTGTATGTATTGATTCTAAACGAGCCTTTAGACATAGTGACACTTTTCATGAATACTTCTCATTCATATCAACCTAAAGACAATTTAAAACTATAATATTACCTTCTAACCATTTATTATTTCTGTCCTATTGAAGCCAATTATTTCTGATTATATTTTCATGATTTTTTTTGCATTCAAGGGTCCTGCAGTTTTGCTTGATGTTTTCCTCAGCACTTTATAACAATTGGGTTAATTATGTACTTTAGGGAGATATATGATTCTTAGGAAAATGTGAAGTCCCTTAAGAAACAGTATGTTTCCCAAGATCTAAGTTTGTACTGTCTAATGTTTAGTCAGTGACAGAGCTCATTAGAGGCTATTATAAAAAATGTGTGTGTAATATACACATATATACATATATATGTAATATACTTATATATACACACACATATATATACACACACACATATTAATGTATAGCTGTCCCTTTTATTCAAGTTTGTCCTCTGAGAGGAAATAATCAAATGTATGAAAACATATTTGTTTGTTTTTCTTCTCTTTGTTGTGTAATACTGGCTAAGATCTACCTTCAGTTATTTTACCTGAAATAATCTTCAGCTACATACTACTAAGTTTTAGTAACTCAGCATACCAGATAATCAGTAACCGAAATTGCTTTTGAGTAAAGGTAAGAAACTATGGAAATGTACATGGAGGTCCTAAAGCTTGAATTTAAAAATAATTTGGTAAATTTAATTTACTCTTTAAAAATGCTTTTTCTTCTGTTTATTTGAATTTACTCTTAGTTAGAAGTTCAATTTAAGCTGTAAATCTGATAGAATAATGAGTGTTAAGAATATTAGAGGTCATTTACTGCAACTCCACATCCTGTCATTCAATTCTGTTTAAAACATCACCTCACGTATTGCATAGGATGGTTCAGCCCTGAATAAGTAATAAAATTAAATTTCTAAATTCCATCTGGATATTCTATTTCCTTCAATGATTGCAACGAAAATTATGTACAATAAAAGTTTTTCCTTGAAAAATGTTAGTCAACTGTTATTCTAAAAAGTTATGGCATAGTGTCAAGAAATAGCTCTAACATACAGAAATTTCTACAGTGAAATAAACACTTTATAATCTGTTTTGTTCAGTGCAATGGTCACTAGCAACGAATGGTTATTGGGCACTTGAAATGGGACTAGTTTCAAAATGTGTGGGTATGTGTGTGTTTCCATGATGTCCATGAGTGTCTGCCTCCTTTATGACCACCAAGAAGAGTGAGAAGAGACCAGAGATTTGGGCACTTTTAAAAGCGTCATGACATCATTTTTGGAGGTCATGTTGCCTGGCTTATAATCCTTGCCACTTCTCTGGCTATGCAATAATTATTTGTGAATTAACGACATGCAAGAGCTCATTTTTGATCTTTGTGCCATTTACTTTTGTCATATTCAAAATGAACAGACAGTTAATAAAAAGGTTTACATTTATATCTTCAACTTCATATCATTTGCCTTCAGTTTTCCACATGTTAGTATCACCATGTTATTGAGACAGACAGTTTAGAGGCAAACTGAAATTTTTGACAGCCAAAATGCTTTCTTAAACATCTTTTAATGGGGTAGCAATATAACTAGCTCTGAAAAATATTTGAGACAGTCTAGTCAAGCTCTTAATATAAATATGGAAACATTTTCAGAAAATTATGTGTTTATCCAAGAGTATGTCTTTAAATCTTACTGTCTGATTTATTATATAATTGATTCTTCTATAGCTCTTCTAATATGCTTATCTTATTCACACCAGATTTCAAGAAAAGGAATTAACAAATGGTTGAAGATAATTTCACAGTTGTTACTGAGTTTATTCTTTTGGTTTGACAGACTGTGCCAAACTTAAAATTGTGCTTTTTGTGCTGTTCTTGGTGATACATTTCATTACCTTGTTGGGGAATCTGGGCATGATCTTCTTAATCCAAATCACCCCCAAGCTCCACACACCCATGTATTTTTTTCCTCAGCTGCCTATCATTTGTAGATGCCTGTATTCATCAGTCATTGCACCTAAAATGCTCATCAACCTCTTTGTTGTGAGGGAAACCATGTTATTCTCTGCCTGCATAGTGCAGCATTTGTGTTTTGGGTTGCTCATTACCACAGAAGGCTTCTTGCTGTCTGTGATGGCATATAACCACTATGTGGCCATTGCGAACCCTTTTCTTTACACTTCAGTTATGTCCAAGAGAAAGTGTGTAGTACTTGTCTTAGGGGCACACACAGGTGGAATGATTAACTCATTGACCCACACAATAAGCTTGGAGAAACTGTCCTTCTGTGAACCGAATGCTGTCAGCCACTTCTTCTGTGATATACCCTCACTACTAAAGCTGTCATGTTCTGATACCTCCATAGATGAACTGTTGTTTTTAACCTTCTCTGGGGTCATTGCCATGGCCACCTTCTTGATTGTGATCATTTCCTACATGTTCATTGTTGTTGCTATTTGGAGGATTCACTCAGCAGCAGGCAGACAAAAAGCTGTCTCTACCTGTGCCTCTCACTTGACTGCTGTGACCAAATTTTATGGTACTCTCAGCTTTAATTACATTCAACCAAGTTCCCAGGATTCTGTAGATCAGGAAGTTGGTGTCTGTTTTCTGAACACTGGTGATTCCCAAGTTAAACCCCTTGATTTACAGTTTGAGAAACGAAGATGTAAAGGATGCTGTGAAAGGGGACTTTCACAAGTCACTATTGATCCTACAGAATTCTGCCAGTCAACCTGTTGCAGCAGACAAAACTCGGACAATGAGAAACCCAGGAAGCACTCAGAGAGGCAGAAGAAAAAATTTTTTATTACACGCGGGCCAAGAGGAGTGTTAAGTCTCCAAAGTCTGAGCCCTGAGTTTTGGCTTTCATGAGTTTATATAAGGAATTTAAGTGGACAAATTCCTTAAGCAAGCAGGCAGGCGGGGTTTGCAAAAGCAGAAGTGTGAGTTTAGCTTATCTTCCTAAAGCAGAGGGGCTTAGTTGAAGGGGAGGAGAGGTGCTGTTATCTTCCTAAAGCTGTGGGTCTCTGCTGAGTAGGAGGAGTAGGGCTGCAACAATTTCTTCATCATTCCCCCTTTGATGCCCTTATAATTCCTTATGGGGCATTATCTGCTATCATGGAGCCCAAGGGCTGATACTTAACAAGAGGCATTACTTGGAGTTTTAAGGCATTTATGGGGGAAGTGATGTATTGTGTAAGGTACCATAGAATACATGGCCCAAAAATTACGAGGAAGAAGACTGTGGCTATTACTGGCATGAATGGCAAAATCCAGAGAGGAGATACTGGAAGTAGTTCCTGTTGGCAGATGCCTGGTATGCATGGTTTAAGTGGTCTCTGGCTCATTCTTTTAGAAGGGCTACCTTGTCCCTAACTATTCCTTAGGAATTTACATAGAAACAGCATTCTCCTCCCAGGACCTGGCAGATTCCTCCTGTACCTATGGTGAGCAAGTCTAATCCTCACCTGTTTTGTAAAACTACTTCTGCCAGTGAGTCTATTTGATCTTGCAACCCATTGAAAGCCCCTGATATTTCCTTGAGGTCATTCACTGTTTCTCGTGCTAGGGTTTGTATGCCCTCCTGACTAACTGCAAGTGAGGCTTCTGCTACTGCCATGCTTCTGACTACTCCTAGTCCCAAGAGTAGGGGAATTGCCTATATTGCTCATTTGGTTTGGGAGAGCTCTCCAGTCAATTCTTCTCTGTACACAGAGAACGATGGCACTGGCCAGGCCAGGTAGCAGATGCCCTGGCCATCCTGGGGTAGGCACCTGTAGGTGTTGATGCCACAGACACAGATAATGGAGTATGTGGCACATCGGTTAGACTCACTGAGTGGGAAGGTGGTGTTACAGTTAGCCTTTCCAAGAGGGAGGATAGTTGAAGAGGAGCTGGTAGTTGTGTTTTCACAGTTAGCTAAATTTCCTGGGGGGTTGGTTATGTGGACTGGGAGGGGCTTGGTTCCTGCTGCAGAACTGTCATGGGTCAGGAGGGCTACATTCCATGGGACAGGTATAGGGAAGATGGTTAGACTTGAGGAAGTACATAGCCAGCAGGATACAGTTATGTTGGGCCGGGATTTATTTAGGACTTGGTGGAAATTTTGAACTTGGTTCAAAAGAACGTTGCAGGGGGCTGTTTTAACTTTGGCTTTTAGGGTCTGGGCAGCTTTACCGATATTTTTAACTAGGGTTTTCTCCAGGGTTTGGGTAGCGGGATCAGTTAGACTAGTATGAGGTCCCCCGGCTTTGGCTCCACTGGATCATATATTCTGATTCCTAGTTTTAGTCCTGTTTGGGCCTTTAAAAAGGTATTTTCTGATCCGGTGGTTACATTTAATAAGGTGAGTTTTATGAGGTTACAGGTTTCTATGCAACACTTTGCTGGGCTGGGGATTTTTGCAGGAGATATGGAGAAGTTTGGACCCCCGCTCCAGGGAGTGGTGGCACATACCAGCAAGCTCCAAGAGCGGCAGAACTCTCCACCCTTGCGGGTCTTGGCAGAGGTATTTGTCATAACTGCTGTAATTGCAGCTTCTACACCCCCTCCCAGGGGCAGGTAAGGGGTCTTGGGGGTAAGGGCCAGCTAGTAAGGTATAAGGAGTGTAATCTTTGATTGCCCTGCAAGTGTCAAATATTACAGAGGCTGAAGGTTCACCTGCCAAGAATGGGACTGAAGCATTCAGCATGGATTGTTTGCCTAGCTTTGACTGACTTTCAGCTGCCCCTGGTTTTTGAGGGTGGGTATCAGCTCCTAGGGAGGAGTGGAAGAAGAAAAGGATAAGCAATTCAAGGCACCGAATAATCCTACTATACACCAATAAGCTATTGCAATTAAAGCTCTATTCACTATAGTCCAGTCTGCAGGAGATGCAGCAGCTAGTCCAGACCCAAACAGTAGGGCGAGTAGTCCTTCCAGGAGTAGAAACCACCTAGAGTAGAGGTCCTTTCAGCAGGCGTTAGATGAGGGTGGTGTTTGGGGGTGGTTCCGGGTGACTCAAACCCTTAAAGGGTGGCCAGCTGTCCTGTTTGTCGGGGCGTGCTCTCTTGACCCTGGAATGGTGGATCCCAGGGACGATGCCAGCAACTTTAAGAGCAGTAGGAGTTACAAGGATCACAGTATGTGAACCTGTCCAGGAAGCCTGTAGAGGTTCGTTTTTCCAGTCTTTGGCCAGACTAGGTCCCTGGGGCAGTGGGGGTGTACCTGGTGTTCCAGGGGGATGAGGTTTTAGGACAAGACAGTTTAATGTATTTGGGCTAGAGTTTTCCCCAGCCGCTGGAGGATGGAATCTTGGCTAGCCTCCCCCAGGAGCTTGAGATATCCTCTGAAGGCCTGGAAAATTGGGGGTGGCCATCCAAATAGAATTTCAAAGGGTGACTCGCCCATGGGTCCTGGGGTGCACATAACTCAGAGAAGGGTTAAAGGAAGTAAGTCTACCCAGCAGAGACCAGTTTCTTGGTAAAATTTGACTAGGGTGGCTTTGAGGGTTTGATTTATGCATTCAACTTTCCCTGAACTCTGAGGCCTGTATGTGGTATAGAGTTTCCACTTGATCCCTGACATTTTCACCAGTTCTTGGACTATGGCAGCCATGGAGCCTGGGCCATTGTATCTTCCAATAGACAGAGGCACCCCATGTTGGGGAATGATTTCTCTGAGTAAAGCCTTAGTCACTTCTCTTGCCTTTTTGGTGCGTGTGGAGAAAGCTTCAACTCAACCTGAAAAGGTGCATATTCTGTGGGTTCCTTCAGCTGCTTGCCAAGCTGCTTTGTCAGTTAGCCTGTTTCCTTGAGTGACCATATCCGTTCCTTTCTGATGTCCCTGGCAGTGGATGATGGCGACTCTGTCTGGTTTCCAGGTTTTACTTCTAATAGTTGAAGGATTTCTTCTTTGTTTTTTATTTCCTTTCCCCCTTCAGTTAGGTGGCCTCTTTCTTTATAAATCGCTCCATGGATATGAACAGTAGTGAATGCGTACTTAGAGTCAGTGTAAATGTTTACTGCCTGCCCAGTGGCTAACTGCAGATCTTGGACCAGCACCCAGAGTTCTGCCCACTGTGCAGACCATCCTCGGGATAGAGATGCTGCTTCCACCACCCATTTGGTAGTGGTGACTGCATATCCAGCAAGCTTTTCCCTATTTTTAACAAGACTGCTCCCATCTGTAAATAGTGTCTGATCCAGGGAAGGAAAGCAGTTTGTCTTAGAGGTTGGGGAGACTGGTGTAAACTTCCTCAGTCACTTCAACACAATCATGTTCAGGGACCCCTTCCTCGTCCGGCAAGAAAGTGGCAGGGTTTAGACTGCACACTGTTTCTATTGTTACTGTGGGGTTTTCACAGAGTAAACCTTGGTAATGTGTGAGATGAGTGTTAGATATCCACCAATGCCCATGAGAGTTCATTAGGGCAGTGACTGCATGTGGCACCATGACATGAATAGCCAGTCCAAGGGTTAATTTGTCATTTTCTTTCATGAGGGTTACAGTTGCCACCAGGGCTTTCAGGCAGGGTGGCCATCCTTGCAGCCATGGGGTCCAGCTACTTGGAAACATAAATGGTGGGCCTTTGCCAGGGGCTGACTGTTTGTATGAAGACTCCCAGTGCTACTTTGTTTTTTTAATGCATGAACAGTTGAAGTCTTGAGTTATGTCTAGGAGCCCCAAGGCAGGGGCTCAGCTCAGGTGAGTTGTCTTTTGATGTCTTCAAGGGCCCTCTGTTGAGTTCCTCTGCAGTTGAGGGCCTCCTTTTCTGGACCTTTCAGAACTTCATAGAGGGGTTTGGCCTTGGCTGCAAACCCGGGAATCCAGATGCAACAGAACCCCGCAGCCCCTAGGAACTCATGAAGCTTTCTTTTTGTGGTGGGGGTAGGGATGATGCAGAGTGTCCGGTGCCCTTGTGTGATGCTGAACCCTAGGTACTTGACCTGCTGTTTACAGATTTGGGCTTTTCTCCAAGACACATTGTACCCAGTCTGTATTAGAAGTTGTAAGAGAGTCTGGGTCCCTCTCCAGCAGTCCTCTTCCATCTCACTGGCAAGTAGGAGGTCATCTACATATTGTAAAAGGGCACACCTGCAGTCTTCCCAGGGGTGGGTGGCCAGATCTGCTTCCACGAAAAGGGTAGGGGAGATTTTGAAGCCTTGTGGGAGCCGAGTACAGGTTAGTTGAGTTTTCTGCTGGTTCTGGGATCTTCCCACTCAAAGGCAAGCAGAGGCTGGTTTGTGGGTACAGCTGCAGACAGAAGAAGGCATCTTTCAGGTCCAAGCAAGTGACCAGGTGACTTCAGGTAGCAGCTGTCCTAGCAAAGTGTACAGGTTGGGAACAACCTGATGTAAGGTGAGAGTGGCGTTGGTGATGGCTCATAGATCCTGGACTGGTCAATATCCAGTCCCATCTGGCTTCTTTATTAGTAATAATGGGGTGTTCCAGGATGACTGGCTCTTGCTCAGGATTCCCTCTTTCCTCAGGCAATCTATGTGTTCTGCCATCCCCAATTGTGCTTCGTGGGGGATCGGACACTGCCTCTGCCAGACCGGGACCCCTCCAGGCTTCAGGTTGATGATGATGCCTACATTGTTCCATGCCATTCCCAGTGGGTTTCCTTCTGCCCAAACCAGGGGGAAAAGTTCCAGCAGTTTTTCTGGATTCTGACTTGAATTTTTTTCCCCATGAAGTCTCCATTTCTCTCTTCAGAGTATGGTGATGAGGAGAGTGAGGCCAGTCCTGATGCTTAAGCTTGCTGGACCCTCAATTTTGAAGGTAATCTGGGCTCCCTGTTTGCTTAAGAGGTCCCTACTAACTAAGGGAACTGGACATTCAGGCAGGTACAGAAATTCATGAGTCACTTCTTGGCTACCAAGCTGACAAGTTCTCAACTGGCAAAAAAGCCTTTGTCTTGACTGGATCTCCAGTTGCTCCTATGATGTTAGCAGTTTTTCCACTAAAGGAGGTGATGGGGTCTGTGACCACAGAGTGTTCAGCTCCAGCATCTATCATGAAAGTCATTGACTGGTCCCTGACTTGTAGTTTGACCATGGGCTCGTGGGGTCCAAGTTTTAGTGAGCCCAGTCACCCCTATTCGGAGTCGATTCCCGCGAGCCCGATCAGATGGTCCTGGGGCTCAGGTCAGTATTTCCCTTGGGGGATGTTCCCTCCATGTGCCTGATTCTTTTGGGGGCACTCATTTTTCCAGTGTCCACTTTCTTTGCAGTAGGCA
Organism: Cabassous unicinctus; assembly: GCA_029593785.1. Classification (NCBI taxonomy): domain Eukaryota; kingdom Metazoa; phylum Chordata; class Mammalia; order Cingulata; family Chlamyphoridae; genus Cabassous; species Cabassous unicinctus. Next base: position 18,978 of record JAQZBX010020057.1, read on the forward strand.
CATTGGTCTCTGCCTAGGGGCACCCTTTTGGTGCTTGTCCCCCCTTTTCGAGGTGGCCCTCCTCATCTGGTGGGGTCAGGATTTCCCAAGGCAGAAGCTAGTAAGGAGGCTTGATGTTTCATTCACTTCTTGGCCTCTCGTTCGGCGGCTTCATCTCGACTGATGAACACTTTATTGGTGAACTCAGGGAGTTGAAAGATGTTCATTCCCGTGAACTCTTCTAATTTTTGGAGCTTTCTTCTAATGTCCGATGCTGTCTGTGCAACAAAGGCAGCATTCACCGTTTTCTGGTTTTCCAGAGCTTCTGGGTCATCTGAAGGCCTCACAAAGTTATTCATGGAAATCTCTCAGAGATTCTTCAGGCTTTTGAGTGACTAAAGTCATCTTTGTAATGTTTGTGAGTCATTTTGCCCCTTCTTGTACCCCTCGAAGGAGCACTTCCTGATATTGCTGGAGTGCAGCCCTTCCCTGATCAGTGTTGAAGTCCCAGTTCAGTTGGGCCTCTGGCACTGCCTCTCATGCCCAAACTTCTGGGTTTAAGATGCTAGTCAGGGCCTGTTCCTGCAACTACTTTCGGGCTTTCGTCAGAATCCATCATCTCTCCTCCATATTAAAATCAGAAGGAGTTGGCAGCAGTCATCCCAAGTGGTTTGAAAAATGGATTCCATGAGATCAATAAGGGCCTGGGAGTTTTCCAAGTAGGAAGGGGTGTGGTGCTTCCAATTTAAGAAGTCTGTAGTTGAGAAGGGCTGATAGTACAAAACAGTCTTCCTGGGCTGGATGGTCCCATCCTTGCTGACCTGGGCTGGACCCTGCATCTCACGGAGGGGCATCTATAATGTGGGTTGCACCGACCAGATCCTCCTCACTATTGGGATTCTGGGGCTTTCTCCAGAGGGGGTTGATGGTCCCAGAGGGACCGAAGGTGGGGGTGTTTCTGGGAGATCCACCTGTGCTTCCGGGCTAGGAGAGGGGAAGCTAGAGTGGCCAGAGTGTATGGTGGGGGTAGTGGGTCTTCTTCCAGGGATCTTTGATGAAAGACCAGTTTCTGGGGCCCTATTCCTTGTGAAAGTAAGATTATGCTCTGTCCTTTTTTCCCAATGCAGAATTGAACCCAAGAGGGCAGAGTCTGGGCTATTTCTAACCAAGAGTCGATGTAGGGAAACTGATCAGGATGGCCAGGAGTTCCTGTGACAACCAGCCACACTGCACAGACTTGAATACATCTAGGGTCCCTTCCAAGGGCCAGTCAACATTAAAAGTGGGCCACTCTAATTCACATAGGTTTCAGAGGGTGCCAGGGTTCATCTGGACTCCATAATCTCCAGAAAAGCACTTCTTAAAATTCTTAAGCATGCAGTCTAAGACAGTGGGTTTTGACTGTGATGAGTCCATACCCTGTGTCAGTGGCACAAGACAGACAAAGTAAGGGGTTGCCTCTTCCGAGGCCACTCAGATGCCTGCCTGTCCATGTCTCTCATGAGAACTTCAGCTCGTCTTAGCTAAGGCACCTGGGCAGAGTTCAGGTTGGCTGTAATGCCGTATGACATAGCCGCAGAAAACAGGTTAAGGCCCACTCAGGCTCTGTAGCATAGGCTGTAGTGTCACAGACTGGAATAACAGAGGCAAGCTTCTGTCATCCTCACTCACACACAATCACTCAGAAGTTACACAGTCCCTTCCACAGGGATGAACAGTGATATGCCCACACCCTGAGTTGGTGGCACAAGACAGACAAAGGAAGGGGTTGCCTCTTCTGAGGCCACTCAGATGCTCCCTGTCCATGTCTCTCATGAGAACTTTGGCTCGTCTTAGCTAAGGCACCCAGGCAGAGTTCAGGTTGGCCATTATGTCATATGACATAGCTGCAGAAAACAGGTTAGGGCCCACTTGGATTCCGTAGCACAGGTCGTGGAGTCACAGACTGGAATAACAGAGGTAAGCCTCTATCATCCTCACTCATACACACAATCACTCAGATGTATTGCCGTCCCTACCACAGGATCTGCCCTATCCTGGGATCTCGATATTTGAGACTTCGGGAGGTGATCAGTCTCCCCTTCTGTCGAGAGATGGGCCTGACTGAGGACTTGGCACCTGGGGCCTTACCTTTCCGGAGTCTTCTGGCACTGTTCAGTCTGCCTCAGCACTGAGTCAGGCTGGGGTGTGGGGACATGACCCATGGGGATCACCTCAGAGGGAGGTCCCATTAAAAAAGATGGGTGGAGCCTACCTTGTTTGCTTGGAGATTGCCATTGGTCGTGCCGTCAGCCCCAAGCCTTAGGCACAACAGGCCTGCTCACTTGGGTTTCCTGGTCAGGGAACCAAATGTTGTGGCAGATGAAACTTAGATGATGAGAAACCCAAGTGGTACTTGGAGAGACGGAGGAACAAAGTTTTATTATGCGCAGGCTCAGAAGAGAATCCAGTCCCCAAAATCTGAGCCCTGAGGTTTGGCTTTCATGAGTTTATATAGAAACTTTATGGGGGCAAATTCCTAAGCAAGTGGGCAGGCAGGGTTTACAAAAGCAAAAAGTATGAGTTTAGCTTATCTTCCTAAAGCAGAGGGCCTTTAGGGAGGAAAGGACTCTTTATCTACTTAAAGTTGTAGATTCCAGTTGAAAGGGGTGAGCGGGGAAGTGCTTATCTTCCTAAGTTGAGGATTCCAGGGAGAAAGGGAGGAGGGGCACTTATTTTCCTAAGGCTGTGGGTTTCTGCTGAGGGGGAGGAGTAGGGTTGCAGCACTTTCTTCATCATTGAAACCATGAAAATATGAGTATGTTACAAAATGTAAGTTTATGTTTTCTACCAGCAGATACTTCAGATACAAAGCATGTCAGTCATGGAAAAGTAAGTTATGCCTTCCTGTACCCTTAGTTTCATGGTCTAAAACATTACAACTGTTTGATTCATTGTTAAGGGAATGCATTTGCTGATGCCTT
>JAQZBX010020057.1:22019-33410 GCA_029593785.1 Cabassous unicinctus
AAAAAAAAAAAAAAAGAGGAAATTGGAATGATCTGAGGAAGGCAAAAGACAAAAGAAATTGTTCATATTGTTTTCACAGTTACAATTTAATGTTTTGGGTCTTTTAATCCCTTTTAGCTTCTCCCAAAATCTAGTACTATTTAAAAGTGCCCTAAGAGCATAGAGAGAGTGAGAACTACAGACCTAGAATAGAGTTGTATGAACTTATTAAAACAAATATACAAGATAAACATGATAAAATAACTATCCCTCAACTTTAGCAGGTATTTCTTGTGAAAACTAAAGATTCTTGGACTCCAAGTTCAAAAAAAGCTCAGGAGTTTACTTTCCTAAATGACCAGTTTGGAAAACCCTGGAAGACAGGAAAATCCTTAGTAGGTATGCCTTGTGTCTTTCTCTCCTGCAACCACTTTCACATTCGGAATTGCCCATAAGGACTCATCTCTTATCACTGGACTCCTACCTGGCTATATTCTTCAAAATAAAAGTTACACTCTTTATACCCTCTTGACCTGTAGACATTCTGTCAATGGAAATGACTACCCATCAACTTGTTATCAAATAGACTCCTTAGAAAGAAGATGATTAAAGAATTAAACAGTTCAAGATGCCTTATCCCTATAAAATGTCAAGGTTTACCCAAGACTTTTCTGGTTTTAGCACTGAAATTTTGGGACTAGGAAACCTCTCAGACCTGGGCAAACCTGGGCAGGTGGTAATTCCAGTGGTAGTTCTCTGATTAAATATTCATGCCTCATTCCCAGCTGGCTATAAAGTAAATGAAGCATTCAAACCATACAAAAAACAACAAAACCTTCAATCTAGATTTTTTTCCATTTTATTCTATTGCATTCTTGCTCCTGTTCTGCTGACATCCTTCAAATACGTTCCATTAACAGAAACAAAACATTCAACTGCCATCAAATCCATGAATGTATTGAGGGCAAATACAGCATCATATTCAACTTTCTATACTGAATGCATAGTCCAGTGCCTGAGGCTGGGAAGTCTGGTGAATGAAAGAGTTTGAATGTCTTGAAAATACTGCTTTCCATATACAAGAAAAATTCATTTCCTTCTGTGTATATGTTCAGTGCTGGTTCTCCTCACCCCTAACTCCCAACAAATGCATTTTGCAGCCTTAAGCAATATTTCAGTCACACATCCCATTTCCAAATGAGGCTTGCTCCTCCAATGCTATTCATACAATGGTTGCCCTCAAATTTATCTATCACAGAATTGTTAAAGTGCTAGAAAAGTGTTCTATTATCTATTATGAAGTTTGTTTTAGAGAAATAAAGAAATAAAAATATTTGCATAATTTAGGAATAAGTCATTCAGCCTAGTCCTTTTAAAACCTGTCAACAAGGATGCCCTTAAAATCAAATTAAGTTCAGGCAGACTTTTCTTGATTCCTAGGACAGCTGGGAAGCAGTAGACAGCCATTCTGACAACTGAAAAAGTGTCTTTGTGTGAGGATGATAAACATAGGACCAAATACTATGTTCAGACACCAAAGTATTTGATTCATATTTTTGTACCTCCAGGAAAGAAAGTTCTCCAGAAGTTTATCAATGAAGATGTTTAGGAAGAATTTCTGAACCTTATTTAAAACATGTATCTCAGAAACACCAGCAACACTTAAAAGTCCAGAGACCAGTAAGTCCACTGTCACCACCTCATGTTAAGTGAAGTTATGAGGATGCCCAAATACCCATGAGTGAGTGGGTGTGAGTGTGTACACAATGACTTGGGCAGCCATCTGTTGGTCTGTGAAGAGAATGCAACAGGACTTTGAAGAAAATACAGGTGGCATTCCTATATAAAAAGCAACAGATGACTTGGTAGCTGCCAGTGCTCATTGATGTAGTTGATTAGAAGACTCTAGATGTAAATGACTCCTCCTCAACTCTTAATCCCTGCCCTTGTACCAAACAGACAAACTCCTTTACACATTTCCCTCACTCACAAATGAGGATAAGAAACTCCTGGAAACCATGCTTTGGGCCACAGCCTTTCAGCACCAGCTTTCAATATTCTGTCACTCCTGACTTCAACACTCATGTTTTCCTTCCACCTTTGCCTGAAATATCTGGCTCAAGGCCTTTTCCATTCCTCTCACAAAGCCCTCCTGTCGCTTTGATGCCTTTCCTTTCAGCATCCTAACTCCTCTTGCTAGTGCAAGGCAGGAGCTGATGGCTTTGAGGAAGTCCTTCCACTTAAGCAGCCTAGAAGAATATAGCTCAATTTTTTTCCAAAGCATCCAATAGGTGCTGAGAATATTTCTATTTTTTCCATTTCACACCCATCTCTCATGCAAACAGCCAGCTTTGACAGTATGTTCCATTCTGATATCAACCACATGCATGTGATGGGAGCAATATACCAGAAATGAGTTGGCTTTTACAATGGGATTTATTTAGTTGAAAGCTTACAGTTCTGAGGCTGAGAAAAATGTCCAAATCAAGTCATCGGTCAAAATTCTCTCCCTGAAAGTCAGCTGATGGCAATCCTGAATTCATGTCATGTGACAAGGGACAATGGCAGCTCTTCTGGTCTCTGCCTTCTTCTCCAAGCTCACTTTCTCCTCAAGCTCAGCTGTGGGTGATCAGGCACATGGCCTTAAATTTTAGGAATAATTTACTGCTGAAACTACCTGTACCTAAAATTTTCTTTTATAAAATTTTAGTATTTTTTATTTTTATGGATTTAATTTCTTCCTTTGGGATAAGACAATTCAGAATTTCTATTAATTTTTGTATCATTGATAATTTGTGTTTTGTGGGCTTAAAAATTTCAACTAAATTATCAAATGTATAGCTAAATCATTTTTATAAAACTTTTAAATATTTTTAATGCCTGCAAGGGGGTAGGTCATTTCTTCATTACTGATATTAGTAATTTATCTTTTCTCTCCTTTTTTAAATCAGGAATACTTCACTTATATTACTCTTTTCAAGTAACCAACACTTGGTATTGTTTTTTCTGTATTAGTATTCTGTTATTTTCTTATTTATATTCTTTTTCTTCTCTTTTAATTTTCTATTTTTATAACTTTTTGAATTTAATAATTAAATAATCATTTTCAATCTTTTTCCCTTTTATAAAATACGCTTTAAGCCTGTATATTTTACTATAAGTATATGCACTAACTACGTTTTTTAGCTTCTGTAAATTGATGCTTTGACCTCTATAAGTGATATCAGGCTGCAAACCCCACCTATACTTCTGTTACACCTAGATAATTCTGACCCCAGTTGTAGGGATGCCACTTTCAAACACAGCCAGCCAATCCCTTGCTGGTATGCTCCTGCCCCACCTTGCAAGCTTCCCACAGAAATCAAAATAAAGACACTTTTGCATTTCCAATTGCTCTCTCTGCCTTCAGACTGATCCTGGTGTTTTCCCCATTTGACCCTGCATGGCGTGATGCCCTCTTCCTAATGCTGTCTCCACAGGGAAATATGAGAGTAAGAAAACTTTCAAATTCTTCTTATCTTTCTCTCTTGATCTGTGTCTGGCTTTACCATACCTCACACAAGGTAACCTGAACAAAAAGTTGTAGCTCTAGCTATGTCCCATAGATTTTAACACAAAGAGCGTTCTATCATTCTGCTTAAAATATTTTCTAATTTTTTAAATTTCTTCTTTGACCCATTTATTATTTAGAAGGGTACAGCTATGTTTTCAAATATATCTACTTGTTACTAATCTCTGGCTTAATTACAATTTGGTTGGGGAACACTCTATAAGACAGCAATCTTCTGAAACTTGTAAAACATCACTTTATAAACTGACTTATAAGTTATTTCATGTGCATTTGAAATGAATGAATTCTGAAGTTGCTAGCACTGTGTTCCAAAACACTGTGTCACACAAAAGTGTGAACTAGTTCATGTTGTGCAATATTAAAATTATCTATATTTCTACAGATTTCCTGCAGTTTTTTACCTAAAGGTAAGTTAAAAGTTTCAACATTCACTGTGAATTTGACTTTTAAAAATTTTGTTTTTATTTGTTTTGCTTTATTTGTTTATATTACTGTACATAGAAAAATAACTTTTATATTTTCCTTGTAGTTTGATCCTTCATCATTTTGAAATGTCTCTGTATATCCAGCAATGCTTTGTGTCTTAAGGTCTACTTTATCTGATGACACTTTAACTATGACAGCATTATCTCAGTTACTATTTGCCTCTTCTAACTTTATTCATCCATTTACGTTCAACATTTCCCAGTCCATATCTTTATGGTATGTCTGTATATGTATATATTTGGGTAACCTTTTATCCAGTCTGATAATATTTTTCAATTGGGATATTTTTCCATATATATTTAAAGTGATTATTGATATATTTGGGTGCACCTACTACCTTGCTTTATATTTTTTAATGGTCTATCCGTACATTGTCCCTTTAATTTGTATTTTTTGAAGTAACCAAATATATTTTATTCCCTTTTCACAAACCCATTAAATGGTTAGTTATATCTAATTTTATTATTTTTAAAGTTTACCCTAAACATTACACCACTATTTTGGTCCTATTTAATTCTGCCATCAATCAGTACTTCTTATATTTCCAGGACAATGCAAAGATGTTAGAACACTTTAAATCCATATGCTCCTCTCCAATCTTTTAGGTAATTGTCAAACATTTTGATACCACTTACATTTATTGTTTTAGAAGTCAATATTCATTTAGATTGACCCACATATTTACTTTTCATTGCTTTTCATTACTTACTGCATTTTCATGCTTTCATTTGAGATCATTTTCTTTCTGCCTGTAGAATTCCCCTAAATTTTTCTTTTAGTTTGGACAATTAATTTCTTCTTTCTTTATTTTTTTCTGATAATGTCATTTTCTTCACTTTAGACATTTCAGATTACAACACATTCCCTTTCAGCATGTTAAAGATAAAGTTTTAATGCTTTTTGCCTTCCACCATTTGTGCTGAAAGGTCTGAGGTATTGTTCTCCATTCATATCACTTATTAATTATAGAATTCCTTGTTTTGGTAGTGTATGATGGTGATGGCAGTACAACATGGTGAATGTAATTAACACCACTGAATTTGGAAGTGGTTACAATAGAAAATGTTAGGTTGTATATATACTACCAGAATATAAAATTAAAAAATAAAAACATAGAATTATACAACACAGTAAGTCCTAATGTAAAATATGGATTAAAATAGTATAATCATAATAAGATTTTTTCATTAATTATATCAAAGATATCACATTAATACAAAGTGTCTTTAATAAGGAAAATGGTGTCAAGGATATATGGGAACTCTGTACTTTCTGCATGATGTTTCTATAAATCTCACCTTTTCTAATAAATAATAATAATAGTGAATAAAAATAAAGGAAAAATTTTTAAAAATGTGGAGGACAATGGTGAATACACTACACACTTTTGTACACCATATTAAATTCTCAAGTCCTGTCTTCTTTGGATACTTTCACTATGTCTTGTATTTATATTCAATTTTATCATTATTCTCTATAGAAGGTTTGATCTGATATAAACTATTCTATTTTAGCCAGAAGCAAAAATATATTATCTGTTTGTAAAACTTCAACCATACTTAACAAAGTTTGAAGTAATATGTTGTCCTGGGAGAAAAATTAGTTATTTTTGGTCAGTTCTCATAATAAAAATGATATTATAGATTCAAATATATGTGAAGTGGAAGATCTCTAAACCCAAATTGGTAATCAACTTATTTTTTATGAATATGGGAAGAGGAGAAATTATAGGATTTGGAAAAAAAATAAACTACTTTTAAATCCCTGTCATAAGATTAACAAACTATGGGAACAAGACTAATCCCAGACATAAATTTTTTGAGTGTGAGTTTTAACACAAAAGAACAATAATAATAAATGGAATTAAGTTAGACTTTTACATTAAAATACTTTGTAAACTGGATACAAATATAGGATAAAACCACTTGTCATGTTAAGTAAATCCAAAAAGTTTAAAAGATGTTCTATGCAAGAAGAAATAGAAAATTTGAAAGACATATAACAAGTAGAGAGGTTGAGTTATAACAAAGAATTTCCCTCCAAGTAAATCCCAGACCAATTGGCTTTACTGGTAAATTTTACCAAAAATATATAGAAGAATTTGTACCAACTCTTCAAAAACTCTTCCAAATAAAATAAGAGAGAAGGGAACACTTCTCCACTCATTCTATAAGGCATTTCTTACCCTTATGACAAAACCAAAGAGACCACAAAAAAGAAAACTACAGAAACCTATCTCTTATGAAGATAGACATCAATATCCTCAACAAAGCACTGCATTAGAAAGCTCAGTGCAGCAACATATAAAAATGATTTTGCACCATGACCAAGTGGGATATGTACCAGGCATGCAAAGTTGGTTTAAGACCCAAAAATCAAGTCATGCAATATACCACATCAATAGGATAAAAACAAATAACATAATCATCTCAATAGGAATAGAGAAAGCATTTGACAAAACTCAACATCCTTTCATAATAAAAAACACTCAACAAACTAAGAATTGAAGTGAAATTCCTCAACTTGTTAAAGAGCATCTATAAAACCCCACAGCTAATATGATATTTAATGGTGAAAAACCTGATGCTATCCCCCTAAGATCAGGAACAAGACAATGCCATTCACTTTCACCACTTCTGTTCAGCATTGTGCTGAAGATTCTAGCCAAGGTAGTTATTCAAGAAAAAGAAATAAAAGGCACAGATTATAAATAAGACGTAAAGCTAATTCAAATTGCATATTTCATGATATTGAATATAGAAAGTCCTAAGGAACCACTAAAACCATTAAAACTAATAAACAAGTTCAGCAAGGTTTCATGATAAAATATCAATATACAAAACTTAATTATAATTCAATACATTGCAATGATAAATCTGAAAAAAAATTAAGAAAATAAATTGATTTACAAGAGCATGAAAAAACCACTTAGGTTAAATTTAACCAAATAAGTGCAATATGTATACTCTAAAAACTACAAAACTTTGTTAAAAAATTTTTAAAAGATATAAATAAATGAAACGACATTCTATGTTCATTGAATGAAAAATTTAATATTATGATGATGGTAACATTCCCCAAACTGATCTAAAGTTTCAACACAATCCATATCAAAATGTCATCTTGTTTGTAGAAATTGACAAGTTGATTCTAAAATGTATACAGAATTGTAAGGGACCTAGAATAGCCACACAATCTTGAAAAAGAGCAGGAAGACCCAAATTTCCTGATTTTAAAACTTATTAGAAAGTAATAGAAATCATGACAGTATGGTATTGATAAAGGATAGATATATAGATCAATGGAATAGAATTGAGTGTTGTGGTGGTTTGAAACTGTGTATGAACCCAGAAAAACAAGTTCTTAACTTTAATCCATTCCTGTGGGTGTGAATCCATTTTAAATAGGACCATTTCATAAGGTGTCTTCAGGTAAGGTGTGACCCACTTCTTTCAAGATGGGTCTTAATCCTATTATGGAGTCCTTTATAACAGACAAAGATAAAGGCACAGGAGGCAAGAAGATGAAGGGAACCTGGAAGAGACCAGGACACTCCATCCTGTGTCTTGTCATGTGACAGAGGAACCAAGGATCCCTAACAGCCAGCCCCAGAATGCCACTGTCTTCAGAGATAAAGCATTGCATTGATGATGCCTTGATTTAGAAATTTTCCCTGCCTCAAAGCTATGCGTTTAACCAGACCCATTTGATGGTATTTGCTTAAAGAGCCTAGGAAACTTAAACAAGAGTTAAGAAATATATCCTCACATTTACGGCCAACTGATTTTTGACAAGGGTGCCAAGAACATTCAATGGAGAAATAATAGTCTTTTCAACAAATGGATAACAACATGCAAAAAAAAAAAATGAAATTGCACCCTTACTTTATACATATACAAATATTAACCCAAAATTGATTAAAGAACTAAATGTAAAAGCTAAAATTATAAAATGTGTTCTCTTAGAAGAAAACATATAATAGAAATAAATTTTTTTCATCTTGGATTAGGCAAGATTTCTTAAATATCATACCCAAGGAAAATGCAACAAACTAAAATATGTAAACTGGGTATTGTCAATTAAAAAAAAAATGTGTATCAAAGGACACCATCAAGAAAGTAAAAAGACAAGTCTCAAAGTGGGAGAAAATTTATTAAAAAACCTATATCTGATAAGGGACTTGTATCTAGAATATATAAATAGCTCTTACAAGTCAATAATAAAAAGATGAATGATCCAGTTAAAAGAATGTTCAAAGGATATGAATTAACATTTTAACAAAGTACACATATAAATGGCCAATAAGCACATGCAAGTTGCTCAAAATCATTAGTCATCAGGGAAATGCAAATCAAAACCACAATGAGATACCATATCATACCTATTAAGATAGCTATAAGCAAATATTGAGATAATTACAAATGTTGACAAGGATATGGGGAAAGAACACTTAAACACTGCTGGTAGGAATGTAAAATGGTGCAGGCACTTTGGAAAACAGTCTACCAGTTCCTCAAAAGGTTAAACATAGAAATGCCATTTGACCAGTAATTCCTCTCCTAGATAAATATCCAAGAAAAATGAAATCATGTCCACAAAAAAACCTGTATGCATATATTCATAGCGGCATTATTCATAATAGTCAGAGAATAGAAACAATGCAAATGTCAACTGATGAATAAACAAAATGTGTTATATATCCATGTAATGGAATATTATGCAACAATAAAGAGGAATGAAGTACTGATACATGATATAACATGGATAAACCTTAAAAACATTAAGTGAATGAAGCAAGTTACAAAAGACCACATATTAAATGAATCCATTTATATGAAATGTTCGGTATAGGCAAATCTATAAAGATAGAATGCAGATCAGTGGTTTCCTAAGGCTGAGGGATGGGGATCAGTGATTTGAGAAGAGATAGCTAAAAGTTACAGGGTTTCTTTTTGGGGTGAAAAAGTTCTAAAACTGGTTGTACTAATGGTCACAAACTCTGAGGATATACTGAAAACAACTGAATTGTACATTTTAAATGGATGATGCTAATGGTGTGTGGATTATATCTCAATAAAGCTGTTTCAAAAACAAAAACATGGTACATGTGCTCAGCAATGGTGCTAAGTACTGTAAGGTCTTAAAATATATTAATACTTGGTTTTGAAATGTATTATAGCTATAGAAGGAATACACATATTTATGTATATATATTTTAAGCACCAACAAACACATATTTCCCACATTACATAGATTCTGAATTTCAGATTTTATTTTATCTTAAAATGTCTAAAATTACAATAGATCTTATAATCAGTGTATTATTTAATGTAGATTATCACTTCTCAAAAGAATTTATGAGAAACTTAGAATCAAAGTAATGTTAACTGAGGACTGTAATAGAAAATAATTTGTATTATATAGGTCTAATCTCATTGCAAATTTATACAAGAAGGTCTGAAATGGTCTGAGAAGCCTTCATAGGGTTTATATTTAAATAAGTGTTTGAAGAATGGACAATGTACAGATTGTGGAAAAAAACAATTTAGCAATTTCAGGAAGATTTTATAGAATTTCTACTCATTCTTTATACTTTCATTACCTTTGCTTCTACTCATGTGCCCTTAAATTTAACCATATTTGATATATATATATATACACACACATATATATACACACATATATATATATCCTCAATAAAAGCATACAAATAAGGAATGAGTTCCATGTTTTTCCTTTCACATGTCCCAAAAATTTCCAATACAAATAACTGCAAATCATTCAAGATAAATATGATGAAAATATAGCAGTTTTTTCGTTAAAGAGTGAGAGATTCTCAAGGATTCTTTGATAGTTTTCTTATTCCTATGTGAGCAAGAATTATATTTATAGGAAATCCAAATGCATAAAATGATTTTATATTTTGCATAATTTTACATCCTTAGCTACAAAGCTAACTAATGCCACAAAACAATATAGGATAAGCCCAGGAACTATTTCCTTTAAAGTTAGAGAGAATGGTATAATTATTAAAAGTTCACACTCATTTCAAAACCCAAGCTCTGTCAATTACAATATGTTTAGAATTTGTTCACTAATCTATTTTAGTCTCAATTTTCACATTTTAAATTCAGGATAACAATAATAATATCTAGCTGTGGGGAAATGAATTTGTTTCCATGGTCACCTTATTAATTCAGTTTTAAAAACACTCTGATAAAAAGACTATTAAACCACAGACTTCAGAAAAATGGATTTTATGGAGTACAAGAAAACTGGAGGAGACAGTAAATCTACTTTTTGTTTCCAGATAATAATATGGACTTGATTCTCCCAAGTTTGGTTTAAGAATCAGGAAAGTCCCATGACTGAACATTTCTTTAAAAGAGAATGCATGTATTGTTTATGTAACTTACTGAATGACACAAAAGACCAGAGTGACAAAGGACTGTGTTCCCTCAAAGACTTTCAGGTCAAGCAGGATGTTACCTTGTTAATAAAAGCTGGGTAACTCCAGGTAGGAGTTCTGGGACACATGGAAACTATGCTAAGATATGCTGGCATCTGGTTCTGCTCTCTCTTAGCATCCATCTCACTTCCCCAAGATTCTGCCTCCTTGACTAATTAACTCAGAATCAAAATCTAACCTACAAAAGATATTTGTGTAAGTACTAATTTCTTCACAAGACCTCTAACTTCGTAGGCAGCTTTGTAAACATAATGATATAATGCATTTAAATTTCCTAATTTAGTGTAAAGCCCTAAGTAAGTATTAGATAGGACAAGGATGAAGGCAATGATGCTGATTATGAAATGAACAGATGTATAAATGAGGACAGTGTTCTGTTTTTGGTATATGATCAATAAGGCATGATTTGGATGATGGCTTCCTTACCCCTTTAAAAGGTATTACTGGTATGAAAGGAAAGGGATTTTAACCAGTCCTGGAGCAAATTGTTTCTCTTAATTTCAAGATAAATTTAAAGTAAGATAGTTAAAGTTAATTTGGTGGTCCAGGAATTACACAAGGAACACTTTTTCCTTTGTCTTTAACATAAAAATAAAGAGATGAATATTAAATTAAGTTGGTGCTCTTTAATATCTGACAAGAAATCTGTTCATTTTTTAACTCAGAGAGATTCTGTGTTGGCAAAAAATTTTTTTTTAAATATTTTTTTTTTAAAGAGAAGGATCAGCACTTAAAAAAATGTTTTTTTATTTCACCCCACCCTTGCTGCCTATGCTTGCTGTCTGCTTTCTGTGCCCGTTTGCTGCACATTTCCTCTGTGTCTGTTTGTCTCCCTTTGTTGCATCATCTTGCTGTGCCAGTTTTCCACAGGCATAGGCCATCAGCT
>JAQZBX010020058.1:0-33309 GCA_029593785.1 Cabassous unicinctus
TTTTTTTTTTTAATAAAAGATCCAAGAAAAGCTAATATAAAGTGAATATCTACATGTTCCCTGTCATAAAGTTTCAGGTGGATACCTGATAAACTGATGGATCACTTCTCTAAGAGCTAGGAATTGAAACATAGACATCATATATCTAAGGCAAGAATTCTTCCACTGAGCTAACCTGTCTCCTAAGGTTAGTTAGCCTTTCAGAAGGCTATCTGCCCCTTTTTCCTTTTGCACATTAGATTCCTTGCAGTTTACCAGAGTCCTGCTGATCAGGTTCCTGTATGTCCCTGCTTCCTCTCTAGTTAAATTTCATAGGAGTTATGAAGCAGTGTTCTGGTCTACTATATTCCAAAGCAGGTCCCCAAGGCAGACTTCAGCTCTTTTTCCATTATTTTAATGGAAGCTAAGCATTATTTGCCAAACACAATAGCCATGTTCCAACAATCCCAGAAGCTGCTTCTAATATCTACTTATTAACAGCAGTGTGGTTGCATCATGGGTGTTTTCTTTGCATTCTGTAGTAAAGGATACCTGGGTTGAGCTCAGATTTCAAAATAAAATAAGGTGCATTTTAATTTCTCTTTCTGTAACATCTTTTTGTGAATATTAACTGACTGTAAACTACATTAGCTTTAGCAAAAATTTATAAATTTCCAATAAAGTCCTTTCTTGCAGAATTTTTTAAAAGTTAACAATGTTAACTTTATCAACACTGAAATGTTAACAAATGTTAAATGAAATGTCTTAAGTCTGGAATGATGAAGTAGTTATTTTTAGTGGTAATGGGGGAGTGGGGAAATGGTGGCTTTTTATTCAGAGTTTGTACCAGAACCACGTTCTCATTCTCAATGCTTTCAATTCAACAAATGACCATATTCTATGAAATGAAAGGTGAAACTGTGTAGAAATTTAAATAAAGAGTAAGAGAAAGAGAACTATATATCAAAAAATTACTGCTGAGTGTGAAAAAAAACAAGCACAAAATGTCACAAATTTCATTAATTAAATAAAACAAATATTAAAACTATAAAACTAGGAAAAATCTATCATTTATCTATCAACCTATTTAGTTTATGTATCCAATTAACTAATAGTAAATGCAGTAAAGAAAGTTTTGGAAAACATAAGAAGTTCATGAACTAGATAATGTTTGCTTATAAATAGAAAAGGAGAGGTTTCTGTCAATAGAAACATAATTTATTTGTTTTACTATATTTATTTTAATAACTGAATTATATGTGACCAAACTTGGTTCAAGGTGGGTGATAAAGATATGATGTTTATTTATTATACAAATGTGTGTGTATGTGAATAGGGCCTTTCAAATATTTTAACAAGTGAAATTTAGTGATTCAGTGATTACATTAGATTCAATAACAAAGAGTATAAGTCAGATTATTTTCTACTTCACCAAGATAACCTTAAATAGCATAATCACATCTTAGAGTGTCAAATATTTCTCAGAAAATTAGCCATAAGCTTCCAGTGAGAGTTTGAGCTGTAATAGAAATCATCAAGTTTAGTGTAAAAGCAGTAGTTTTAAAAACAAAATCTTTACAATGTTTAAGGAATGTTAAACAGAAAAAGAAATTATCAGAGCTGAAGAGGTAATAAATGTATTGCCTTGAACTTATAAAATATATTGTACAGACCACATCTTTGGCCATGTGAATGATATGATTGAGGGGAAATCACAGAACCAGCAACATGATCTTCGCGTGAATATTTGTACCACAAAAAAGGAGCCTCAAGTAGTTAAATTCATTGTATTGAGTAACTTTAAGTAGGTAACAGTCTTGATAATGTCTTCTTGATTTTATAAAATTTGTCATCTATTTCATTATTTTACTTTATATTATTTAGGAGCCTGAAATAGCCCAAGCCCATATTAAGTATAAGAAATATCAAGATAAAGAAGTAAAACTTGTGTTCTGCTTAAATGTAGTGAATATTTTAGAGAATATTATGCCTGATGTCACCATTTTTTTAATGTTCATTTTTTTTAACAATACTTAGATTAATAAGTGTTGCATAAAAAATGTAGGGGATTCCCATATGTCCCACTCCCTATATCTCCCAAACTTCCACACATTAAAAACATCCTTCATTAGTGTGGTACATTTGTTACAATTGATGAACACATATTGCAGAATTGTCACTAAGTGTGGATTATAGTTTACATTATAATTTAAACTCTCTTCCACACATTTTTGTAAGTTATGAAAAGATATATAATGGCCTTTATCTGTCACTGCAACATCATTCAAGACAATTCCAATGTCCCACAAACGCCACCATATTACACCTATACATACATTTTTAAAAGATACTTAGGTTACATAAATGTTACATTAAAAATATGGGGTATTTCCATAAAACCCACTCCCCACACCTCCCACAATTTCTCACATTAACAACATCCTTCATTAGTGTGGTACATTCATTGCAATTGATGAACACAATCTGGATCATTGCCCCTAAGCATGGATTAAATTTTATATTGTAGTTTACACTCTCTCCCACCCAATTCTATAGGTTATGTCAAGATTTCTAATGGCTTGTATCTGTCATTGCATTGTCATTCAGTACAATTCCCAAGTCCCAAATATGCTGTCATATTACACCCGTTTTTCCATCTCCCTGCCCTCAGAACCTCCACTGGCCACTGCCTCCACATCAATGATATAATTTCTTCCACTGCTAGAATCACAATAAGTCTATAGTAGAATACCAGTGAGTCTATTTTGTTCATAGTTCATTCCCCAATCCAGAGGATTCTGGGATGGAGATGTCCACTACACCTCTAATTGAGAGGAGGCTGTGATTCATTAAGGCCAATGGATGGGAGTCTCTTGCTTGCAGTTGTAGACCCTTTTGGGTCCTTGGTGTGGCATTTGTCCATCATCACCTCCTTTTATGTTGTCCTGGATGAGACAAATAAACTGGAGAGTAGGTGTTGCAACTCTGTTGAGATTCAAGGCCCAGCTGGCACATGGACAGCCCAAAGATTTAAGTCTCTTGGACATACAACTGCCAACTCTCGTACTAATTATACATTCAAATAGAAGTACAGAAGAGCCATGTGTAGGGAAACCACAACTAAGTCCAACTTTGTCACCCTAGTGAAATATTTTTTTATCAAAGTTAAAATAACATTAAAGTATGATTAAAGCACTATCTGTATTTTTGGTATGAAGATTTAGTTAGTTCATCCTTCCATTCTAAAATTCATTCTCAGTTAGTCAACAAATATGTTTAGTATGATTACTTTTCCTGGGTATTAATAAAGCTAACTATACAAGGGAGAACTGTTCTGTCATACTTATTTCTATTTTAAAGCAAAAGGATTAGAATATGCTACACAGAACATGCAAAAAAATTTTTTTTGTATTTAATGTGTATAATTTTTAAAACTTTTAATTTTAGTAACATATATAAAAGTCAATGTTTCCTATTGTATCATCTTTCAAGTGTATAATTCAGTGGTATTAAAAATTTCACAAAATTGTCTCACAATCACCCACACACATAGCTCAAAATTTTTCATTATCTCAAATTTGAATCATGCACCAATTAAGCTATAATTCCCTGACTATGGTTCCTGCTAACCTGTATTCTTTATTTGTCTCTATGAATTTACCTATTCTAGGTATTTCATGTAAGTGAGAATTCAATTTTCATCTATTTGTGTCTGGCTTTAATTTACTCAACAGGAAGTCTGCAAGGTTAATCCAGGAAGTGACATGTATCAAAACTTTATTCCCTTTCATGGCTGAATAATATCCTAGTGTATGTATATTCCACATTTGTTTACTATTCATTTCTTTTATTGAAAATTGAGATGTTGCCACATTTTGGCTTTGTGAATAATGCTACTATGATGGTTGTTTACATGTATGTGTTTGAATCCAGCTTTCAATTTTGGATAAATAAAAAGAAATGAGATAGCTAGGTCATATGGAACTTCTATGTTCAAGTATTTAAGGAACTGCCAATCTCCTTTCCACAGTGTGTGCACCATTTTACAACCACATCAGCAGTGTACAAGAGTTCCAAATTCTCCACATCTTTACCAACCCTTGATGCTTTTGTTTTTTAATACTAGATAACACATGCATATGAAGTGGTATATCATTGTGGTTTTTATTTGCATTTATTTGATGAACAGTGATGTTGAGCATTTAGTTCTTGTGCTTCTTGGCCATTTGTATATCTTTGAAAGAATGTTTATTCATGTCATTTGGCCATGTTTAAATTGGGTTATTTGTATTTTTGTTCTTGAATTGTACAAGTTCTTTATATATTCTGCATATTAAACCTTTATCAGACATATAATGTGTTGGCAACCTAGAAAAAACATGGTCTTAATATTAATCTAATCCTGTGGATGTGAACCAATTTTAATTAGTACATTTTCATAAGGCTAAGTCAATTAAGGTGTGAACCACCTCCATCAGGATGGGTCTTAATCTATTCCTGGGTCCTATATAAGAAAATGATGTTCAGGCAAAGGGGAAAAAGGCACAGATAGAGCAGCCTGAAACTGAAATCAATGGCAACTGTCAGAGAAGGGAGAGACCAGGAAATACAGCCATGTACTTTGCCATGTGTCAAGCTAATGTCCAAGGGACAGTACTACCACAGCTTCTCAGTTTAACTGCAGGTGCTTTTAGCTTGCAATATAAAGGAATAAAAAAAAAACACACTGGAGGAATATAACAGCAGATTTGAGGAGGCAAAAGAAAGGATTGTTTAGCTTGAATATGTGGCCTCCAAAAGCAAATATTCAAAAGAACAGATGAAGAGAAGAATGGAAAAAATTGAATAGGGTTTCAGGGAACTAAATGACAGCAAGATATGTAGAAACACATGTCATGGATTTCCCAGAAAGAGAATAAAAGGGAAAAGGG
Organism: Cabassous unicinctus; assembly: GCA_029593785.1. Lineage (NCBI taxonomy): Eukaryota > Metazoa > Chordata > Mammalia > Cingulata > Chlamyphoridae > Cabassous > Cabassous unicinctus. The sequence continues at coordinate 4,911 of JAQZBX010020058.1, forward strand.
GCAGAAGGAATATTTGAAGAAATATTGGCAGAAAATTCCTAACCCTATTGAAAAATATAGTTATCAGTATCCCAGAAAAACAATGTACTCTTTTGAATATCTGACTAGAACAATTCTTAGACACTTACTAATCAGAATGTCAAACACCAAAAACAAAGAAAGAATTCTGACAGCAGCAAGAGAATAGCAAAGCATAACATACAAGGGATAACTTATAAGATTAAGTGCTAATTTCTGATCAGAATTCATGGAGGCAAGAAGGCAGTGGTATAAGATATTTAAGATACTGAAAGAGAAAACTGCCAGTCAGGAATCTAATATTTGCCAAGATGGTCTTTCAAAAATGAGGTTGAGTTTAGGCTTCTAACAGATACACAGAAACTGAGATAGCTTGTAAACAAGAGACTGGCTTTGTAGGAAATACTAAAGAGAGTGTTAAAACCAGAAAATACAGATGCTTGGAACAGAGTCTAGAAATGAAGATTTTATCAGTAAAAGTATCTAAATATGTAAAAAAGTGGTGAAAATAAAATATGATAGATAAAACTGAAAAGTCAAAATGGGTGCAATAAGAACTACTTTTACAGTAATAACATTGAATATTAATGGATTAAATTCACCAGTCAAAAGACACAGCCTGGTGAATGGATAAGAAAATATGAGCCATCTATATGCTGTCTATAGGAGTCTCCCCTTAGACCCAAGGACATCAATAGATTCATAGGGAAAGGCTGGAAAATGATACAACATGCATGCAGTAATAAAAAAAAATTTAGTACCTATACTTATATTGAATGAAATAGATGTTATAAGCAAAACTGTTATTAGAGATAAGGAAGAATATTATATATTAATACAAGGGGCAATTCACCAGGAAAAATAATAATCATAAATATATATGCACCTTACCAGTATGCCCCAAATTAAATGAGGCAGATACTGGCAAAACTGAAGGGAAAAACAGATGTCTCTGCAATAACAGTTGGAGACTTCAATACATTGCTCTCAGCATTGGATAGAACACCTATGGAAAGGATCAATAAAGAAACTGAGAAATGGAATAAAATGATAAATGGCCTAAACCTAATAGATATATACTGTATATTTCACCCCAAAACAGCAGGATATATATCCTTCTCACATGCTCATGAATCTTGCTCTATGATAGACCATATGTTGGTTCACAAAGCTGATCTCAATAAATTCACAAGATTAAAATTATACAAAGACCCTTCTCTGATCATAATGCAATAAAATTGGAAATCAACCAGAAGCAGAAAAAGGAAAAATTTCACAAATATGTGGAGATTAAACAACACACTGTTAAATAATCAGTTGGTCAAAGAAAATATTGTAAGAGAAATAAATAAATATATTGAGACAAATGAAAATGAGAACACAGCATATCAGAACCTATGGGATGCAGCAATGGCAGTGCTGAGAAGGCCAGTTATAGCCCTCAATGTTTACATTAAAAAAGAAGAAAGCTAAAATCAATGACTTTACTACACAGCTGAAGAAGTAGTAAATTTCAGTGAACTATTCACAAAGCAAGTATAAGGAATGAAATAACAAAGATCAGAGCACTAATAAATGAAATTGAGAACAGCAACAACAACAACAACAAAAAACGGAGAGAATTAATAAAAGCACAATTTGGATTGGATGTCCAAATGTCATTAAGATGTCAATTTTACCAAATTGATATATAGATTCAATGCAATCCCGATAAAAATTACACCAACATGTTTTAAAAAAACAAATGGAAAACATAATTATTGAATTTATTTGGAAGTTTAAGGGGCCCTGAGTAGCCAGAAACATCGTAAAAAGGAAAAGTAACATTGGAAAACTCCCACCTCCAGACTTTAAATCATGTTACCTAGCTAAAGTGGTAAAAACATCATGGTACTGGCATAAAAACAGACACAGACAAATGGAATGGAATTGATGGTTGCGAAACAAATTCTCACATCGATGGTTAGGTAATTTTTTACAAGGCTCACAAACCCACCCAGATGGGGCAGAATAGTCTAATTAACAAATGGTGCTTGAAGAACAGGATATCCATAGCCAAAAGAAAGAAAGAGGACCACTATCTCCTTCCTTATACAAAACTTACCTCAAAATGCATAAAAGACCGAAATATAACAGTAGAACAATAAAGCTCCTCAAAGAATATGTAAGAAAAAATCTTTAAGACCTGGTGAAAGGTGGTGGATTCTTTAATCTTACACTGAAAGCAAAAGCAATGAAAGAAAACATGTATAAATGGAGCCTCTTCAAAATTAAACACTTCTGTGATTCAAAGGACTTCATCAAGAAGGTGAAAATGCAGCCCAGCCAAGGGGAGAAAATATTTGGAAAACAAATATCAAATAAGTGTTTCATCTCCATTTTATATAAAGTGATCATACAACTCAGCAATAAAACATTAAGCAATCCAATTAAAACATCGGCAAAAGATTTAAATAGAAATTTCTCCAAAAAGAAAATAGAAATGGCCAAACAGTACATGAAAAAATGTTAAAAATCACTAACTATAAAGGAAATGAAAATCAAAACAGCAATGAGATATCATTTCATACCACATAGAATAGCCATTATTAGAAAAACAGAAAACAATAATTGCTGGAGAGGATGTGGGAAAATAGGAACTCTCCTTCACTGTTGGTAGGATTGTAAAATAGTGCAGCCTCTGTTGAATACAGTTGGCAATTCCCCGGGAAGTTAAATATAGAGCTCCCATATGATCCAGCAATTCCTCTACTAGGAATATATCTGGAAGAACTGAAAACCATGACACAAATAGACATTTGCACACCAACGTTCATAGCTTTGTTATTCACAATTGCCAAAAGACGAAAAAACCCAAGTGTTGATCAGGCAATGAATGGATAAACAAAATGTGGTATATACATACAATGGAATGCTATGCTGCAGTAAGAAGAAATGAAACTGGAACACGTATGCTAACATGGATACATTCCAAAGACATTATGCTAAGTGAAATAAGCCAGACACAAAAGAACAAATATTGCCTGATCTCTCTAATATGAACTAAATATAGCATGGAGTTAAAAACTAAAGTATAGGTTATTAGAAGATAAAAGGAGGGCTGAGAAAATAATATTACTTTATTATTTTATTTTATTATTACTTTATTATTTTTAATTTTTCAACTTTAACTTGTAACTTTTACAAAAAGATTTTAGAAACCAAGAATAAAAGAACTGATGAATCAGTAAAAAATAATAGGCAAATAATTGAAGAGCTATATAATCATAAAATGGAGAAAATGTATCCTTCAGGGCTACATCAAATGTATGACCTTCGGGGTCATAGGGATGAAAAACACATTTTACAGACATAAAATGGAAGTTCTTTTGAGTCCTACTTATTGGTTTGTCCACATTTAAGGGAGGGTTTAGGACAGATGGGCTTTATTTTGTATTGTTTCAAATATAATGGGCAAGGGGCTTGGTTGGTTCTCTGGATCAGCTGCCTTGGTTGAGATTTCAAACTTCAAAAGATATCAGGAGAGTGTTCAAAGAGGAAGTAGGGTAAAGGATTTAGACTCTGATGAGTCTCCAGGACTTTCTGTATATAATTTTATCAGTAGTAAATTCCATATTTTTCCATGTATTCTCCAATTTGGATCTCTCATGTGTGGACACACTGTATCCTTGCTAAAATTCTCAGGAATATTTTTTTCACAAAAACAATCATTTCCTGAGATGGTAGTTAAATATGATTCTCAATTCATGACTAAAGAGATTCATGTCCCTCTATTTGAGAATGTAGCATGACTCATCAAGATGGGAATTTAATATTTTGTTCATTGTGTAGGTCTCCTCTGACTGAGATAATATCCTATGAAATGATACGCACATTCATTTCCATAGAACCATGCCAAAGGTACACCCTTTCCCACATATCCTCCCACCACTAATACCTGCACCAGTGACCCACCCCTGCCATATTTGCCAAAAGAACTTTGGCACAATTGGATTTTCAACCAAAGACCTATAAATCCCTGAGTTCACTAGTTCCTCCAGCCTTTTCCCCATTCCATGGATAGTCCTATCCACCTCCCCATCACTGCTCACCCTCACATTCCAGCAACATGGACCCCACACTCATCCCTATACCACCATCAACCTCATCCACTGCCAAACCACCCCCTTTCACCTGATCATATGTTCTGCCCATATTGAGCATCAGCTCACCACACTCTACTCCTTTTCTGTCTCCAGAAAACTTATCTTCCAGACTCTATCATTATGAGTCTGTTCAATATGCTAAGGTCATAACACTGAGGTCATGCAACATTTGTCCTTTAGTGACTGGCTTACTACACTCAACAAAAGGTCATCAAAATTCATCCATGTTATCAAATGTGTCAATACTTCATTCCTTCTTACAGCTGAGAAAAATTCCATTTTACGTATATACCACATTTTGCTTATCTATTTATCTATTGATGGACACTTGGGTAGCTTCCAACTTCTAGGAATAGTGAATAATGCCACTATGAACATTGGTGTGTATATATCTGTGTCACTGCTTTCAATTCTTCTGGGTATATACCCAGAAGTTGGATTGTTGGATCATATGGAAGTTATTTAGTTCCCTGAGGAACCACCAAACTGTTCTCCCAAATAGCTGCACCATTCTACATTCCCACCAGCAGAGGATGAATGTTCCCACTCCTCCAAATCCTCTCCAACACTTGTAGTTTTCTTTTTTCAATGTAGGCAGTCTAATAGGTGTAAGATGACATCTTATTATAGTTTTGATTTGCATTTCTCTAATAGCTGGTGATGTTGAACATCTTGGTATAAGGATAAACATAATGGAACATAGTATATTTTTAGTGCATTGGAATTGTTCTGCATGATTTTGCAATGACAGATACCATCCGTTACACATTTTTCCAAAACCTATAAAATTGCACAGTGCAATGTGTAATGTATGTGAGTAGCAAAATTCAATATTTGTTCATCAGTTGTAACAAATGTACAATACTCATATAAGATTTTATTAATAGGGGATAGATAATGTGAGAGGAGGAGAGGGGTGGGCTATATGGGAATCCCCTTTAATTTTGATGTAAATTTTCTGTAACCTAAAAATTTCTTTGGAAATAATGTTTAAAAAAAGAAGACACTGGGGAAACATACAGAAGAAATTGTAAACATATATAAAAAGATAACAGATCTTATGTTGATGAAAAGCAAAATGCAAGAAATTTTAGCTTTGCTTTTAGGGAGGCTTCAGATTACCGAAACATTACAACTATGGCAGGGGAGGAATGCTTGTGGAGGCGTCAGTGGTGGGGTGATGTGTGGGGAAGCTGAACCTGGAGCATGCCTCAATGGAATATGAAAACATTCATGTTGTTGTAGGGTGTTATTTCAGTGGTTAGAGACCCCCAAATTAACCAAAATATATTAAATTCCCATCCTAGGAGGTTCTCTAATAGAGTGGCAAGAATTTCTAGAGTATACAGGCAGTGCCTAATAAAATAAAACACACCAAAACCCTTGCCCTTGATATTAATGCTTGTAGTTTTAAACCTTATTATTGTAAAACTGAAACAGCCTAGCAATATTCATTGCCTAAGAGTTACTTCCTGAAAACCTGCTTGTTACTCAAATGTGGCCTTGCTCTAAGCCAGACTCAGCATATAAGCTCACTGTCTTCCCGCCATCATGGGACATGACTTCCAGGGATGGACTTCACTGGCACAGAGGGATTCTTACCAAGAACTATCTAGTGGTGCATTTGGAAAAAGGGTGAAATATTAAATACAAAAGAGATTTTACAGCTAAAATATTTCAAAGTGAGTTGGGAGGTCACTTCAGAGGTTTCACTTGTGCACATCTCAGGAGGTAAAGAAAGCCTCAAATGGGGGGTTCCTGAGAGCTCTAGAGACATTTAGATTCAATAGGCAAGGCACCCAACCCAATGAAATCAGCAACCTGTCAGTGGGCCTTACCTTGGAATATATGTTAACCAATTTCCTCAATGAGTTAGACTCATTAATAATTTCCCTACACATGATTCTTCTATCTCACTTATTTTAACCTATAATTAGCACTGTACACATTAAATACATGTCTCAGAGACTTATATCTTTGGTCTGTTCATATGACAGTTGAGCCTTGAATTCCAGCAGGGTTGTAGCCAACACCTACTCTCTAGTTCACTGGACTCACCCAGGACAACCAGCAAAATGATGGTGATGGACAAAGCCCATCCCAAAAAACAGAGGGTATCTACATCTGCAAGCAAAACAGTTCCTTCATTTACTCCATGAGATCTAATCCCCTCTCAATCTGAAGCAGAGTGGGCATCAAAATCCTAAAGTCATCAAGATTGAGGAATGAACAATCATAAGGGGGAATCCAACCATGGACCAAAGTATACTTTTTATTATTGTATTCGTAGAGGAACTTGTAACATTGATATAGAGAATTTGATTACCGAGGTTCTGAGGGGAGGGTGATGGAAGAGTAAGTGGAACATGAGGCATTTTGGGGGCAGTGGAATAGTTCTGCATGGTATTGCAATGATGGATACAGGTCATTATACATTTTGTCAAAACCTATAAAACTGTACAGTGCAAAGTGTAAACCATAATATAAACTATTGACCATGGCTAGTAGCAATATTTCAATATTTGTTCAGCAATTGTAAAAAACTTACTACACTAATAGAAGATGTTATTAGTAGGGGAAAATGTGAGAGGGGAAGGGATTGGAGTATATGGGAGTCCCCTATATATTTGGTGTAAATTTTCATAGTCTGAAACTTTTTAATAATAAAGTTAAAAATTAAAATAAAATAAATTTAAAAATTAAAAGAAGAATAAATCAAATCTAGGGAAGCCCTGTATCTACTAGGTGTTGTACCTAACCCTAAGGTCACCAAATTCTTAAAAGAGAAAAGGAATTTTACAGGAACCAACCAAATGTTTTTAAGTTTTCTCATTTATCCTATGTAACTTTGCTCTGTTCTTTGTCTATTTGGAGTTCCTTTCCAAATGTGAATTTGAAGCTGCCACAATAATTAATTTGTCAAATAGAGTCATCTAAATAATATTATGTCTAATATTTTACACATATAACTAATTTCTACATGTACATGATTTGTTCAGGTTTTAAATCCCAGCTTTACCATGATCCAGTAATCAGTTATCTACATGTTTTAGTCAGCATTTAGAAACCAGTCTGCTTTGTGTTTGTTTTTTTAATTTTGTTGTTTGTTGTAGTTAAAGATTAGGAAGAGGATTTTCCAAAGGGCAGTGGAGTATAATTTGAGTTAGATTACAGAATCACAACAGACTTTTTGTGGTAGTTAGATTAATAAATATAGAGTATCTTTTCTCACTAAATATCAATGGTGAGCTGTATTAGTCAGGGTTCTCTAGGGAAACAGAATCAACAGGATATATCTGTAAATAATATGAGATTTTATGAGTCTCTCATGTGACCATGGGGATGCACAAGTCCAGGTTCCCCAGGCAGGCTGCAAACCAGGGGCTCTGAAGAAAGTCCAATGAAAGTGCTTGATGATTTTCTGGGAGATGCTGACTGTCTAAAGATGAGCTGGGAAATTCTCTCTGAATGTTGAAATCACTTCCTTTTTTAAGGCATACAAGTGATTGGATAAAATGTCACTCATTGTTGACAGCAATCTCTCTGGTTGATTGTAGATATAATCAGCCATATCTGCAGTAAAGTCACTGTTAACTAAAGCTCCTAAATGTCCTTGTATTACAATTAGCCCAGTGCTTGCTTGACCAAAAGTGGACACAATTACCTGGCAGAGTTGACGCATTAGCCTAACCATCACATGGACCCAGTGTTGTATTCTGCTCTGTTTCAATAAGGTGAAGTATGGTGCATAGAAAAAACAACAATGACAACAAAGAACTTTTTTTGATGACAAAAATACAAACGGCATCAGAACTAACCAATAAGTTAGATTCAAAGTGATTGCTTTGTTTTGTTCTAGCAGGTTGCACAGAGACATTCCCTTGAGATGGCAGGAATTCTATTTCCCTAACTTAAACATCACTCTGCTTCACAATGAGATTTTTTGTAATTAAATTAAGGGCAGATTAACACATAGAGAATGAGGAAATATTTAAATTGTCTCAGACAAAATATTTTTAAAAAAGCCTTGAAAAGCAGTTTTGCTTTTTTTATTTAGCAATTTCCTGCAGCTGACATTTACCACCTTGAAAAGAAGAAAGGAACTCTCCCTCTGTATTAAACCCCAGTACTGGGCAAGCCAGGGGACTTGTTAAAGTGCAATAATATAATAATTTAAAAGTAATTATTAAAGGGAAGAAATTACAAGCACTTGTATCTGCAGTTTGATCTCAGGAGAAGAGCTTGCTACAGCATCCCTAGGGTTTCCAACTCAGCTCACCTTGGTTTTATGAACAGTAATAAAGCCCAGCATTAATTAACTTAAAGGGAATTTTGTAACAGTGAGATCAAAGAGAACCTTAGAAAAAACATTTTATTTTCTCCTCGGATCAGATTCAATTGTCATATACAATGCACGGTCAATTTGCTTATTAGAAGCTTACTGTGTTTTTAAGTGTATCGCGAGTGGAAGAATAAAAATGTACTCATTAATTCAAAGTAGTAGAATAGCAAAAGGAGGTCTCCTTGGTGCCACTGGGCTCAATTTAAATCCTATGTTAACTTCAATGAGATTTGACTCCACATTAATGACCATGTGACCAAAATAATCAGAGTGAGCTCATTTCCCTGACATGAACACTTATTTCAGCATCTTGAAGACATATGTCTAGACTCATAACTTAACGTTTAAAAAATATCATGACTATATTGCAACTTTTATAGTAAAATTGTCCCTGTACTATAAATATAATTGGATATTTTGTTTGGGGGTAGAAGCACACATTATTCAACTCTCTTTCATCACAAGAAACTAGTTGATTGGTTAAAGTTTGCACTTATGTCTCACTTATTCATATACCCTAAAGACCTGAGGCTAGAATCTTAACGAACAAAAACAAATGAATGTCATCAATTCATAAAACATTCAATCAAGTCAGTGAAAACCAAAAAAATCATAGGATAGATTGAATCGACTTGAATTATTACAGTCAAAGTACTTTAATTTTCTTCCCCTAAGGAATATTGTTCATTATCCTAAACAACTTCCAGGATAAGCCAATCTCTGTACTTGTAGATCACCTCTGTCTCTTTCCTGCTCTTTGATGACCATTCCCCTTGCTCAAAATTATTTTTATTTTCAAATTAATATTCTACCTTCTCATCTGCTAAACATAACTACTTAATTGAAACATGGCTTAAGTGTCCCACGATCTTCTTCCTCCCACTTTTTCGTGTGTTGATTTGAAAGAGAGTATTTCAAGTGTATAAATGTTTAAGATAGTAATATAATTATCATTTATATATTATTATAATAATAGAAGTTTATAGCAATTTCAATATTCAATATATTATAATTTTGAAAATTAAAGTTTTCTAACAAAATGTACAATATTAGTCTCTGTGTACTTTATTAAAGACTACGAAAGCCATAGCTACCTTATTATCCATTACCCATATTCTCTTGCCATTTTCCCCATTTATTAACTTTTCATATTTTCTTATTTTCTCATCTATTTTACATACTGGGAAAAGTTTTCGTTATCATTTTCTAATTAACTAAATTTTCCTTTGAGTATAAGTCTAGAATGCTTTACATTTATTTTTTATCTAAATAATTGTATTTTGTTCCCAAGACTTCTGTTTTTGTTTATTTTATATACACTTTTCTCCATCCAACCTAATTTGTTTCATAATATTTTGTTGTTGTAAAATAAAACTATGCTTTCATTTTATTAACTCTAAAGTGTAGGTTTCTGAGACCATACATATACACATATGTGTGTTTGTGTATTTGGTTCTTAAGACTCCTCTGATTCATAAAACTAATAGTGTTGGGTTATTTTTTTTGTCAATAGACTTAACCATGTGTTTTATAATCTTGTTTTATAAGTTCCTATGCATGGATATCTGCTTGGGAAGACATGAAGAGCATAGCAGCCATCTACCAGCCCTCACCTGCCACCCCCCTACTTCTGTATTGTGTGCCGATGTTTCAATATGTTCCCATTCTGCAACATGGTAGGTCTAATGAAGCAAACTGAAATCAGGAACCAGCAGTTCTAGCTGCTTATTAAAGCAGGAACTCTCAGTGGCAAGGCCCACTGCCCCTTGGATGTATAAATACCCTGCCCTTGAGCAGCACAGATTTGTCTCTCCTTTCCAACATGAAGTGGGGCATGCAGAGCTGCCATCCACTGACCCTGATGCAAGCAGCTGGAAAGTGGGATTTCTCCCCTTCTTTTATTTGACTCATTGTGCTGTGTAAGTGATAAAGGAGTCATTTGCTGAAACTTTCTGCAGTGCTTGATCGTGCATTCCCATGATATACCATATAACTCTCCATAAATTTTCTTTTTCTCACACACAAACTCACACGCACATGCACATAAACCACACATTAAGCTCTGGCTCTTACCATCTGTACTTACCATTTCTGTCTAATAGCTTTATCACTTTCTCCAAGTAGACAGTTGGAAGTCTAATTGAAAAGTGGTTCCTATGATCCATGATTTAATCTTGTTCCCCATAGAGATATTGGGAATATGTTAAGTACACAGAGACAGGAGATATTTTGGGTCACTTTCTAGTAGTGATTCTGAACTCTTTGCCCTTTACTTCCCCAAATGCAAAGCCTCCAATAAAAGTTTAACTACAGACAGCAGCTTTACTCAATTTATTATTCCCCTTTAAATAAGGCAGAAGCCACCCACTGAATTCCCCCCAAGCCTCTTCCTCTAGTGCTCAATATTTTGCATGGCCTTGGTATTCATCTTTATCTCTAAGAAACTGCAGTATCCTGCTTCTTATGGCAGAGTTAGCAGACAGTAATACAACCCAACTACTGTGTAACTTTCCCCCTCTACTTCTTATTTGCAGGGATATTCACCTGGAGTTTTCTGTCTGAATAATGCTTGTTTTCATATGTAAAACCTCGTACATAGTTTTTGTATTCAGTGTGTGTCTGCAGCTGGAGTTGTTCATACATATTTTCTGTCACATCTACAATTCAGTTTCTAATATTATTTTTCAGAGATACTTAGATTACATAAATGTTACATAAAAATATAACACTTTCTACATCTCCCACCTTTACCCACATTAACAACATCCTTTATTAGTGTGGTATATTCATTACAATTGATGAACACATTTTGGAGCATTGCCACTAGGCACGGGTTATAGTTTGCATTGTAGTTTACACCCTCTCCTGCACAATTTTGTAGATATGACATATTATTTTTTGTTTTGTGCCTTACAAGAATGACATTAAATTTATCATCATTCTAATGGGAATAAAATAATATTTCATTGTTATTTTAAATTGTTTTCTATGCAAAAGTTATGTAAGTGATCATTTCTTTATATATTTGTTAGCCATTGGAAAACCCATTGCTGTGAATTTTCTAATCAATTGTTGATTTCTGGCCTCCTTTCCTATAAGCTAAGTTTAGTGTTTACAATGTCCTTGACACTTTCAAGATTATTTTAGTTCTTATTATGAAATATATTACACACACAAGAGTAAAGGTCTCCCTTTCTTCAATGGCAGCCATTGTGCCATGGCTCTGCACAACCCCATGGCCCATGGGCCACAATAAGGGCCATAATGTGACTAAGAATGTGAGCAAGCTGTGGAAGTCTCCAATGTGGGTAATCTAGGCCAGCAATCATCATGTTAGCAGACCATGCAGCTTGTCAAAGGCTCGATTTCAGCCAAAGACTGGATATCAACCTTTCGAACAATGTGGTGAATTTTTTATTCCATGGAGAAGGCAACTAGCAAAGAATGGCTCAATATTTATTGACACATTTAAAGGAGCATCCTGATGCATGGACAAGAGTTGACACAATTTTGGAATTTTCACAGTATATCAACACAAAATACTATGGACTATAAATTTTGTAAAATGTGGTTTAAAAAAAAAAGTGGGAGATTCTTGCAAGGAACCAATGTGAAGGAACAGAAAAAATACATTGTTGGCCTAATTATCAAGATGTCCTATATTCTAACTTGTGTAGAGAAAGAGAAGGTGTATATCAGGAAAGTAAATATAATTCTTGTTCAGATACTGAAACGGCCCAAACATTGGCCAACATTTATAAATGACATTATAGGAGTAAGTAGGAACTGTGAAAGTCTTCATATTATTATGAAATATTATGATAAAAGTCCCCAAATTCTCCAGTTGTACATACAACCTTAGAAGCATTGCTCAGATTTCTTAACTGGATTCCATGGGGATATATTTTTGAGAAAAAGTTAATAAGCACATTAATTCATAAATTCCTGAATGTTCCAATGTTTTGTAATGTCTCTCTGAATTAGTTCACTGAGATTGCTGGTGTGAATTTCAGCCAGTATGAAGAACAATTTGTAACATTATTTACACTGACAATGATGCAGCTAAAATAGATGGTTCCTTAAATACGAATAGTCCATTTCTATGCTCAAATGGGAAAGATGATGATCAGAACGTTATTTAAAATCTCAATTGGTTTCTCTGCACTATTCTTAAGGAAAATGGTCAACTTATATAAAAAGATTATATCTCAGGGAAACACCTATGGAGGCCCTTCACTACATCCTGTTGGTATCAAAAGTGGAAGAAAATGAAATCTTTAAGACTTGTCTTGAGTACTGGAATCATTTGGCAACTGAACTCTATGGAGATCCAATGTTCTCTGGATCTCAACATTTTGATGTTCCTCCCAGGAGACAGCTCTAGTTGCCTGTAATTATCCAAGGTCTGCTTATTGATGCTTAGACATATGACTAAACATTGATTGTAGAAAATGATCAAAGAGAATTCATGAAAGATACAGATTCCCTAAATGTGTATAAGAATATGAGAGAAACATTAGTTTATACATAATTCTTCTGTATTATTTAGACACAGAAAAAATAATGACTGAGAAGTTTCACAACCATTTGAATGGTACAGAGAGGTCATGGAAATATTTGAATACATAGTGTTGGGCAATAGGTTTCATTAGTGGAGTAATGCATGAAGAAGATGGATAAAGATTTCTTGTTACTGTTATAAAGGATCTATTAGGACTTTGTGAAGAGAAAAGAGACAAAGATATTAAACTATTATTGCATCAAATATCATGCATCTAGTAGGTCAATATCCAAGAGTTTTGAGAGCTCACTGGCAATTTCGAAGACTTTATCGTTAACAAGCTATTTGAATTCATGCATGAGACCAAGGATGGATTCCAGGATGTGGTTTGTAATACTTTCATAAAAATACCTCAAAAATACCTCAGGCATTTCATTCAGGTTCAAGTTGGAGAAGTAATACCTTTTATTGGTGAGATTTTGAACAATATTAACACTATAATCTGTGATCTTCAGCCTCAACATTTTCATATATTTTATGAAGCTGTGGGGCACATAATAAATGAACAAACAGATCAAACATTACAAAACCGTTAGATATAAAAACACATGCCACTTCCTAATTAAGTGTGGGAAAGCATAAAACAGCAGACCAACAAAAATATGGATACTTAAAGATCCTGCAACAGTAAGGCAACTTGGTAGCATATTGAAAACAAATGCAAGACCTTGCAAAGCTGTTGGACACCACTTTATAAATCAACTTGGATGAATTTATTTAAATATGCTTAATGTGCACAAGTGCCTCAGTGAAAATATTTCTTTAGCTATCCAAGCTAATGGATAGATGATTACTAAGCAACCACTGATTGGAAGTATGCAAACAGTAAAAAGGGTAACTTTAAAGTTACTATCTGGTTGGGTTGGCCATTCCAATGATCCACAGATGGCAGATGAAAATTATATTCCTTCTCTGTTGGATGTCGTACTCATTGATTACCAGAGAAATGTCCCAGCTGCTAAAGGAGAAGTGATTAGTACTATGGCTATTATTGTCAGCAAGTTATGAGGACACATAACAGCTGAAATACCTCAAATATTTGATGCTGTTTTTGAATGCACATTAAGTATGATTGTTAAGGGCTTTGAAGAATATCCTGAACACAGAACAAACTTTTTTTACTACTTTAGGTTCTTAATTCTCATTGATTCCCAGCATACTTGGCTATTCAAACTGCACATTTCAAACTTGTTTTGGATTCCATTATTTGGGTTTTCAAACATACTATAAGGAATGTTGCAGACACAGGCTTGCAGATACTTTTTTACCCTCTTACAAAATGTTGTCCAAGAAGAAGCTGCAGCTCAGAATTTCTATCAAACATATTTCTGTGCTATTCTACTGTGCATCTTTTTTGTTGTGACAGACAGCTCATGTACTGCTGGTTTAACAATGCATGAATCAATCCTGCATATATGTTTAATTTGGTAGAAGAAGGGGAAAAAGTATAGTGTTAAACCCTGGAAATCCGGTTAACAACCAAATGTTTATTCAGGAATATGTGGCTAATCTCCTAAAGTCTGCATTCCCTCATCACAAGATGCTCAGGTTAAGCTTTTTGTGACATGGCTTTTTAGCCTAAATCAGGATACCCCTGCTTCCAAAGAGCATCTTAGGGATTTCCTAGTACAAATAAAGGAATTTGCAGGTGAAGATTCATCTGATCTGTTTTTGGAAGAGAAAAATCTTGGACAGATTCAGGAAGAGAAATATAAACTCTGAATGTCTGTCCCTGGAATCCTTAATGTGCATAAAATTTTGGAAAAAATGTGTGATTAAAATCAGAAATTATGGTGTTTTTTCTCTGTGCAAATCTAAAGGCATGAAGAAAACAGCATATGAATATTTGTCAACCAAAATGATACCAATTTGTAAATTAAAATGTCACCAAATAGCACTTTTTCTTATGTTTTTGTATAAAAGAATTTCAGTGAAAATCCTTCCATTGTTTAAACCTTTGTTTTAGTCATTTTATTTAGATTGCATGAAGTTGAAAATTAAGGCATTTTAAAAAATACTTTCTCTTTCCCATTTTGTGGCTAGCATGGTAGGAAGAAACAAATTCAATTTGAACATATACTTATAAATTCTATTGCAAAATTACACAATTTTTAATTTAAATAATACCAGTTTCAAAATAGGGAGCATTTTTTTCTAGCCTACATTTCAGTGTAGAAGAAAAGGTAATAAGTAAAACAAATTGAGTTGTTAAAAGGTTTATACTGCTGCATTGTCTGAAGTTAGTACCTCTTGGACTGAAATCCTTGTCTAAACTACACGTATTCCAAGTCTGTATGGCAGGTTTGCAGCAAGATAATATTCATATCATCTCATTGTAAAGCAACTTCAAAAAATATGGTAACACAGATATTTTTGACATAATTCTTTGTGTGTGTGTGTGCTGTGACTTGCTTTTTGTTTACTTCAATGAGGAGTGTTGCTCATTTGTGAGTTTTCATTAACTTAAAGTGAAATGGTTAAAATTATTCATCTTGTTAGAATATGCTGAATTTTTTTAAATAACTCAAAAAACAAAATTCTGGCTTTTGAAATGACTTATACTAATGTACATTGTTTAACAAGCTGTAGTCCTCTAAGAACTCTACTTCAGCAAAATAAACTTGGCTTATATAAAAATGAGTTTATATCTAATATATTTTGAAAATTAAGTAAAATGACAACATGTAATCACCACACATATGGGAAATTTACATCAACAACTCACACAAACTATTGGTGGGCTCCTCCTACCTACCCCAGAGAGCTACACCATCCAAAAGTTTGTTTTAATCATTCTTTTTTTTAAATCCATTTACCTAATTCAATTTTACTTTAATTTTCTGCTATTGCAAAAAAGGTTCTAAATAGTTTATGTGGACAAGTCTCTTTGTGAAAACGCAAATTGTTTTAGGTGAACATGCTGATCAGAATGTTTGTGAAATTCATCCATGCTCTTGCATGTATAAATAGTTCATCTGGACAGGCACATAACAGCCTGGGAGAGAAGGAAGCCAGAACAGATAGCCAGGAAACTGTTAGAAGCCCAACTTGAAAAGAGGGTGGGGAGAGCCAGATAAGGTTTCCTAACCTGTAGAGTGGGTAGAGTTCAGTGGAGGAACTTCTGCCTCACATATACTAGGACACTGGTTTAATCCTCCGTACCTCCTAAGGGAAGGATTCAGAGAGATATCCAGTGGGTTCTCAGGCATACAGCTGGCTCCTTGTGACAAGAAACTTATAGACTCGCTTTTTTGTGTGTTTTAGGGGTTTTGATCTGTTATTTTCTATTTTTATTTCTTATTTCTTTTACTCTTTATTTTATTCTCTAAAACTGGGTAACTTACTTGTAGAGTGTGGGCTGCAGGGTGATTTACTGATGAGCACTGGCCACCTGAAAGAGTTCCCAGGGGCTTAAGAATGAAACCTGTTTTTCCTAGATTGCTTTTTGTTTTTTGTTTTTTTTACTCTCTCTTTATTTCCTTTTTTTCTTTTCCTTCTTTTTTCTCCTTAGTTTCTTTATTTCTTTTCTTACTTTCATTTTTTCCTCATCCATTGATTTCTTTCATTCCATATTCTCTGGATTGGTTTCATTTATTTTCCTCTCTTCTCCATCTAGCCAGTCTTTTATTTTATTCTCTTTTTTTTCTTGATTTTTTGATTCCGCCATTTTATTCTTATTCTTTTGTATTTTTTAATGATTTTTCTTTCTTATTACTTATTTTTACCTGGCTGTTTATGGTTCCTTTTCTATTTTTTAAATATTATATTATTCTTTTTCTCTTCTCTCTTTTCTTATCCATGGTCTTAATATTTTTTCAAGACAACACAGACAACTAAGAAGATATAGAAATGGAAGCAATATCAAAGAGGAATCGTAACACAAAACAAAATAAAACCATAGAGTAGAAAGAGAAGCTAATCATCCAAATAAACACATTAAGATAAGAAGATGCCTAGACATCAAAAAAACTTACAAGCTGTACTAAAAAAAGGAAGACATGGATCAGTCTAATGAACAAACTGAAAAACAGGAAGAGATATAAAATATGGAACAACTAATCAAGGATGTCCAAACAAATGTCATGAAGCAACCTCATGCAGGGAGGGAAGAGATAAAGGGTATTAAGAAGACACAGTGGGAACATATCGAACATATTGTAAACATGCATAAAAATGATAACAGATCTGATGGTGATGAATGGCAAAATTTAAGAAATCAAAAATATTCTGGAAGCATATAAAAGCAAATGTGAACAACAGAGAAAAGAATTAGTGATGTCATAGATAGTACATCTGAAATCAGATAGGTAGTAGAACAGATAAAGATAGAAATATTCAGCAGAGATTCAGGGAGTTCAATGACAACAGAAAATGCCCAAGCATAAACATGATAGGCATCCCAGAAGAAGAAAAGGGAAAGGGGGCAGAAGGAGTGTTGGAGGAAATAAC
Organism: Cabassous unicinctus; assembly: GCA_029593785.1. Lineage (NCBI taxonomy): Eukaryota > Metazoa > Chordata > Mammalia > Cingulata > Chlamyphoridae > Cabassous > Cabassous unicinctus. The sequence continues at coordinate 22,426 of JAQZBX010020058.1, forward strand.
AGCTGAAAATTTTCCAAATCATTGAGGGACATGGAGGTACATGTCCAGGAACCAATGCACACTCCAATCAGTGTAAATCTTAACAGGCCAACCCCAAGACTGATACTTACCAAATTGTCAAATGCTCAGCACAAAGAGAAAATACTGAAAGCAGCAAGAAAAAAAGAGATCCGTCAAATACAAGGACAAATGCTGATTTCTCACCTGTAACCATGGTGGTGAGAAAGCAGTGGTATGACATAGTTAAGGTGTGAAAAGAAAAAAAAACTTCTAGCCAAGAATGCTGTATCCAGCAAAGCTGGCATTCAATAATAATAATAATGAGGGAGAGTCAAAATACTCACATATAAACAAAAATTAAGGGACTTTGTCAACAAGAAACCTATACTTCAAAAACAATAAGTATGTTTGCAGGTTGAAAGGAAAAAACTGGGGAGAAAGGGTTGGTGGAGAGTATAGAAAGGAAGATTATTTGTAAGAATAAATAAAAGATAAAAAGAGAAATAAAAACAAAATATGACATATAAATCTGAAGAACAAAATGGCTAATCTAAGTAATACCTTGACTGTGATAACATTGAATATTAATGGATTAAACTCTCCAATCAAAAGACACAGATTAGCAGAATAGATAAGGAAATATGACCAATTTTTATGCTGTCCACAAGAAACTCACCTTAGTCCCAGGGACACAAGGAGATTGAAAGTGAATGGTTGGAAAATGATTTTAAATGCAAACAATAACCAAAATATGGTGGGAGTAGCTATATTAATATTGGACAAAGTAGACTTTAAGTGCAAAACTACTGTAGGAGATGGAGAAGGACACTATATATTAATAAAAGGGACAATCTATCAAGAAGAAGGAATAATCATAAACATGTATGCACCTAACCAGTGTGTCCCAAAAAACATGAGGTAAACACTAGAAAAACTAAGTGGAGAAATAGATACCTCTACAATTATAGTGGGGGACATTAATATACCATTACCACTATTAGACAGAACATCTCAACAGATGTTCAATAAAGAAACAGAGATCTTCAATAATGCATTAGAGGAACTAAACTTAATATACATAGACCATTACACCCAAATATACCAGGATATACACTTTTCTCCAGTGCAGATGGGTCATTTTCCAAGATGAACCACATGACACCGAGCAACTCTCAACAAAATTAGAAAGATTGAAATTATACAAATTAATTTTTCTGACCACATTGGAATGAAGCTGGAAATTAGTAAGGGACAGAGAACCAGAACAGGCACAAAGACATGGAAATTAAACAACACACTGTCAGACAATCAGTGGGCCAAAGAGGAAATTGCAAAAGAAATCAGTAAGTACCTTGAAATGAATGAATATGAGAACACAACCTATCAAAATCAATGAGCTGCAGCAAAAGGAGTGCTGAGAGGAAAATTTATAGCTATAAATGCCTATATTAAAAAAAAGAAGAAAGAGCTAAAATCAAAGACCAATCTGAACAACTGGAGAAAATAGAAAAAGCAAGTAGAAAAAAGGAATTAACAAACATTACAGCAGAACTAAATGACACTGAGAATTAAAAAAAAACTACAAAAATTAACAAAGCCAAAGCTGGTTTTTTGAGAAGATTAATAAATTGAAAAATCCCTTAGTGGACTAACAATATAAAGAAAGAAAGAAGATGGAAATAAATAAAATGAAAGTGAAGGAGTAGATATCAAAACTGATCCCAAAGAAATAAAGAGTGTCATTAGAGGAAACTTTGAAAAATTGCATGACAACAAGAGGGATAACTTAGATGATACACTGATGGAAGAAGAAATTGATGAACTCAACAGACTTTCATAAATAATGAGATTTAATTTGTCTTCAAAAATTTCCCAACTCAGAAGAGCCCAGGACTAGATGGCTTTACAGGTGAATGCTACTAATCATTCTGGAAGGAACACCAGTCTTTCTTAAATTCTTCCAAAAAATAAAAGTGGAGCAAGCATAGCCAAACTCCTTCTATGATGCCAACATCACTCAAATATCAAATCAACATAAAGATGCCACAAGAAAAGAACACTATAAACCAATCTCTTTAATGAACATGGTTGCTAAAATCCTCAACAAAAAACTTGTCAATCATATTCAATAACACAACAAATGAATTATACACCATGAGCAAGTGGGTTTCATCCTTGGTATGCAAGGATGGTTCAATAAAAGAAAATCAATCGATGGAACACACCACATTAACAGATCAAAAGAAAACCACATAACCATCTCAACTTATGCAGAAAAATCATTTGACAAAATAGATCATCCTTTATTGATGAAAAACATTTCAAAAGTTAGGAATAGAAAGTAATTTCCACATGATAAGGGGTATATATGAAAACCCACAACTAACATCATATTCAATGTTGAAATGCTAAAGTGTTTCCCTTTAAAATCTGGAACAAGGCCAGAATGACCATTGTCACAGTTCTTATTTTACACTGTGTTTGAAGTGCTTTCTTGAGCACTTAGGCAAACAAAAGAAATAAATGCACCCAATTTGGACAAGGAGTGAAAATTTCACTATTTGCAGATGACATGATTCTATACATAGGATAAAATTACAACAAAGCTTCTAGAGCTGATAAACATGTTCAGTAAAGTAGAAGGATATATGATCAACATGCAAAAAATATTAGTAGCTTTTCTGTACAACAATAATGAGCAATCTGAGGAGGAAACCAGAAATAAAGTTCCATTTCAAAATGCAACTAAAAGAATCAAATATCTAGGGATAAGCTTAACTAAATATGTAAAGAACCAATACACAGAAAACTACACAACATTGTTAAAGGAAATCAAAGACCTAGATAAATGAAAGAATATTCCCTGTTCATAGACAGAAAGACTAAACATCATTAAGATGTCTCTTCTATCCAAATAAATTTACAGATTTAGAGCAATCCCAATAAAAATCACAACAGCATTTTTTATGAATTTGAAAAACTGTTTATGAAATTTATATGTAAGGACAAGAGGCGCTGAATAGCCAAAAAATACTGAAAAACAAAACTGAAATTGGGGGAATCATGCTACCTTACTGTAAATCATATTGCAAAGCTACAGCGGTCAAAACTGTGTGGTACTGGCACAAGAATAAACAAACTGACCAATGCAAGCAATTTGAGAGTTCTTATATAGATCCTAGCATATACAGTCCACTGATAATTGACAAGACCACAAGGCACACTCAACTGGGAGAGAATGCCCTCTTCAACAAATGATGCTGAAAGAGCTGGATATCCATATCCAAAAGAATGGGAGAGGATCACCATGTCACGCCCTAAACAAAAATTATCTCAAGATGGATCAAAGATCTGAATAAACCACAGTTCACATCGTAGACCATGCTACTTAGTGGCAAAGTCCCAGGATGTGTGTATCCATTGCAGGTGATGTGTCACACTAATGAAAGATGTTTATGTGAGATGTTATGGGAAATATGGGAGGTGGAGATCATGGGAATCCCTGTAATTGTTGTGTAACATTTATGTAATATAAGCATCTTTTAAAATATATATATATATATATAAATAAAAATTTTAAAAAAATTTAAAAAAAGATCTGAATAAAAGAGCCAACACCATAAAACTCCTACAACATAATGTAAGGAACCATCTATGAGATCTTGTAATAGGATATGATTTCATATACTTTATACCAAAGCATGAGCAATGAAAGAAAAAAATAGATAAATGGGCTTCCTCAAAATTAAAAAAAAAATTTGCACTTCAAATAGGTTTGTGAAGAAAATGAAAAGGCAGTCTAATCAATGGAATAAATTACTTGGTAGCCATTTATCTGATAAGGGCCTGATATCCAGCTTATTTAATGAAATCCTACATCTCAAAAATTAAAAGACAAACAACCCATTTTAAAAAATGGTCAAGAGATTTGAACAGACAGTTTTCCAAAGAGGAAATACAAATGGCAAAAAAGCACATGAAAAGATGCTCAACATCAGTAGCTATTAAGAAAAAGCAAATCAAAACTACAATGAGATATCATCTTATACTTAGATTAGCTGCTATTTAAAAACAGAGAATTTCTACTGTTGGAGGGAATGTGGAGGAAAGGGAAACCTTTCCTGTTGGGAATGTAGTATGGTGCAGCCATTTTTGAGGATGATTTGTCAGTTCCTCAGGAAGCTGACTATAGAACTGCCATATAATCCAGCAATCCCACTGCTGGGCATATAGCCAGAAGAATTCATGTGCACACCCATGTTCATAATGATAGTATTCGCTATTGCCAAAAGTTGGAAGAAACCCAAGTGTCCATAATTAGATGAGTGGATAGGCAAATTGTCCTATATACATATAATGGGATACTACTCAGCTGTAAGAAAAAAGGAATTGTTGACACATGCGATAATATGGATGAATCTTGAAGACCTTATGTTGAGTGAAGCAAGCAAGTCATTAAAGGACAAATATTACACAATCTCCCTGATATGACCTAAGCAAATTGAGAAGGCTCACAGATAGAGAGTCTCAAAGATAGGCTATTGGGTGGCACAAAGAGAGTAGAGTGTGGTGAGGTGATGCTCAATATGGGAAGAACCAATGATAAGGTGAAACAGTTCTTGTTGGGCAGGGGATGGTGGTAACAGTGGTGCAGGAATGTGAGTGGGGTCAATGGTGCTAGAAAGTGAAAGTGAGCAGTGGGGGGTGGGTGGGAATTGGTTATCCATAGAAACGGAGGAGGGCTGGAGGAAGGAATAGGTGAAGCCAGGGAATTTGTAGGTCCATGGTTAAAACTAAAATGATGGGAATGTTCTTTTAACAAATATGGCAAAGATGAGTTATTTGTGCAGAGCTTTGGTGGTGGGTGGATATATGTGAAAGTGTGCACCTGGGGCATGCTTCTATGGAGTTTCAAAGTGTTGAACTTGTCATACGGTGCTATTGTGGTGAGTGGAGACCCACACAATAAACAAGAAAATATTTAACTCCCATCCTGGATAGTCCTGCTATGTTCTCAAATATTGGGCAAGAGCATAGTCAGTGCCTAATAAAAGAAGACAGACCAATATGGCAAGTCCTCAATATTAATGCATGTAACTATGAACCTTATTGTTCAAAAATTGCAACTTAGTGGTTACCGTGGGTTCTGAGGTGAAGGGGAGAGAAGACTGGATGTGGCATGAGGCATTTTTAGGGCATTGGAATTTTTCTCCATGATCTTGCAATGACAGATGCAGGCCATTATACATTTTGTTTGAACCTATAAGATTATACAATACAGAATGTAAACCATAGTGGAAACCATTGACCATGGTTAGTGGCAATGTTTCAAAAAAATAATCTGTACTTTATATTCACACTTTATTTTTTATATACTTGTAGATTAATGTGCACCTGCAAATTATAACAGAGATCCTGTGTACATTTTACCCAAGTCCTCTCAATGATAACATCCTGCAAAACTATATGATACTTGGTGAGCCTGTATAGCTCAGCAGTTGAGCATTAGGCTTCCCACATACGAGGTCCTTGGTTCTATCCCTGGCTCCAGTACCTCCAAAAACAAAGAAACTGTATTATAGTATAAGAACCAGTATATTGACATTGATAAAATCCACAAATCTTGCTGACATTTCATTTTCATTGGTCTCTTGTCTTGATTTGAATCTTTTGTGGAAACCAGAAAATTATGTTTTAAGCTAATCCCTCTCTGTGCTTGGAAGCTTATTGTATATGGGGTCTTTTGGTCAGAATCAGTTAAAGGACCTTTTTATTAGATGAATTTTGATTAGATCATTTCAATTAAGGGCCTTTGAAGTGAAACTGAATGGGAAGGTAGGGGCCTCAGCAGATACTGAGATCCATTTTGCCTTGCTACATAGCTGGACTCCAGTATCACCAGCAGCCAGCCTTAGTGAGACAGTATCTGTGATGATGTCATGATTTGGACATTTCCACAAACTTGGAACTGTGAAATTCTCTCTAATAAATTCCCATTATAAAAGCCAACCCTTTTCTGGTATTTTGCTCCTGGCAGCTTTAGCAAACTAAAACATCTCCTGTGTGTGTGTGTGTGTGTGTGTGTGTGTGTGTGTGTGTGTGCTTTCTTTTGTCCAATTTTTATCTTAAGTGAAGATCAGGATACAAACAGTTCCATCATCACAAGGATCCCTTGTGTTGCCCCTTTATATCCATACCCTTATCCTCATTTCCCCAATTCCTGGCAATCACTGATTTCCTTCCAGTTCAATAATCCCATCAGTTCCAGAATGTTATGTAAATGGAATCATTTACAGCACGTGATATTCCTAGATTGGAAGATTGGAAGAGAATTGATATTATTCCCTGGACATCAATCCAAATTATTTCATGTAACAATAGTATCCTTATTTTTCTTGTTGAATAGTGTTCTGTGTTATTGATGTACCACAGTTTTTTAATAAGAATGAGGAATACGTATAACTTTGCCTTGTTCCTAATCCTAGAAGATTAGCAGTTTTCACCATTAAGTGTGAGTAAGGTGACAGTGATGTTTGGTTTTATAAATAATTTTTATCAAGTTGAAGTTCAATTCTATTTCTAACTTGAGGGCTTTTTAAAAAAATGATGAATAGATGTTGGATGTTACCAAATGCTTTTTGTGCTGATGTGATTTTTTATTTTTTTCTTCTTTAATCTGTAAACAAGGGAGATTACACTGATCAATTCACAAATATTGAGCCAGCATTTCATATCTGAATAAATCCCACTTGATCATGGACTATAATTCATTTTCTACATTATTGGATTCAATTTGCTAATATTTTGTAAAGGATCTTTAGGTCTAAGTAGAAGAGAAATATTGCTGGATAATATTATTTCTCTCACATTCTCCATTTTTGTAGTCGTTCGCTAAATTTAGTAATACTAAAATGAGCTGGGATCTGAAGTGTCCCATCCTTTTCTTATGTATTTTTCTCTTAACACAGGTTTTAGCTGCATTGCACAAATTTTGATATGGCATATTTTCATTTTAATTCAGTTTTATGTATTTTATTTAAACACATTCACAGATGAAGAAAAACTAAGTGAATTTGTCTCTAGCAGATCTATCCTTAAAGAATGACCACAGGAAACACTAATTAGAACTTAAGTTATAGAATAAGACTGGAAATATCACAAAATATAAGAGGAATGAATTATTAATTTTGACAGATGAAGTGTTAGAAGTGTATTGTTTTATTTTCAACTCTGAATAATTTTGTTTTTTCTATGTTATTGATTACTAATTGAATTCTTTGTAGTTAAGGAACTTATTCTGTATATCAATTATTAAATGTTGTTGAGATTTGTTTTCTGACCCAGGATATGACCTATCTTGGAGAATATTCCAATAGCTCTTGAAAAGAATATATATACTGATATCGTCAAGTGGAGTGCTTTATAAATAGAATTTAGATTCTGTTGAAGGATGGTGTTTTTCAGTTCTACATTTTTGCTACTTTAATATTCAGTATTTATATCATTTTCACAGAGGTGGATGTTGAAACTCTCAATTTTAACCAGGCATTCTCTAATTCTCTTTTTAGCTTGATCAGCTTTTGTTTCATGTATTTTAAAAACCTGTGTTTTTTTTGCGTGTGCATACACATGTAGGATCACTGTTTCTTCTTGTTTGATTCAAACTTTCTCCCAGTAATTTTCTTTCCCCTGAGATCTACTTAAATCTGATATTAACACAATCAATTTATTAATTGATTTTAATATGGTGTATCATTTTGCATAAGTTACCTTTCAATGTAACTATGTTGTTATTGAAGTGAGTTTATAACAGACAGTAAATAGTTTTTATGTACATTTGTATCCATGCTGTCAATTTCCATTTTGTAATTGGTGTATATTATTGAAATATTTACATTTAAAGTAATTATTGGTATGTTAGAGCCAATACCTGCTTTTTTGCTGTTTTTCCATTTGTTTTTTCTGTTTCTTATTTTCTAAAATTTCTGTAGTTTATTTGAATATTTTTAAGGATTCTACCTTGTTTTATCCATCTGTTTGTGAGTACATCACACTGTATAGATTTCTTTTAACAATTGGTGATGTTACAAGTTTTGATTCAACTATCAAATATGTTTTAGGAACTCGGGAAAAGGATAGTCCATTATAATTATGTCTATTTTTACCCAATTTATTATGCTTTTTTTGGTGACTTTTCCACCATAACTCTGTCATCATTTCATTTCTAATTACAGAGTTTTCTCTTAGTTTTCCTTCATCTGTGAATGTATTTATTTATCCTCAATTCTGAAGGATAGTTTGGCCAGATACAGTATTTTTGGTTGACAGATATTTTCTTTCAGGTCTTAAAAATATTGTGTTGCTTCCTTCTTATATCTGTTCTTTCACAGAAGAATTAAACTGTCATTTGAATTGGTGTTTCCCTATTGGTAATGTGTTTTTCTTTCACTGCCTTTAAGATTTTGTTTTGTTTTGCTTTAGTTTTATACATACTTAATTATTTTGTGGATTGGTGTGAATTTCTATGAATTTATCTCATTTGCAATTATCTTGGTTTATTGAATGTGTGGATTTATAACTTTAGCCAAATTTTACATGTGGTGGGCCATTAATTTTTCAAATTCATTTCAGCTCTTCTTTTTCTTCTTTTGGGACTCTAATAATATGATCCACTGGGAATGGATCTTACCACTGAGTCACACTAATGCCTTGAATGGCTTCTTCTTTGTCAGAACTTGTCAGACTCCCTTCTTCAATTTTTTTTTTATTTTTTAGTATTTTTTAAATTTATTAGAGAACTTGTGGGTATACTGAACAATCATGCATAAATTACAGGGTTCCTATACACTCCTTTATTATTAAAACATTGCATTGGTGTGGTACATTTGTTATAATTGATGAAAGCATATTTTTATAATTGTGCTGTTACCTATAGTCTGTGTTTTAATTTAAGATTCACTGTGTGTGTAGTGCAAAAAATTTTATTCTGTTACCGTAATGCAATCTAACATTTCCCTTTTTAACCACATTCAGATATATGTCAGTGCTGTTAGTTACATTCACAATGTTGTGTTTTCATCACCACCATCAATTACCAAAATATTTCCATCATTCCAAATAGGAACTATTTGCATTTCAATGCTTAATTCCCTATTCCTTAGGACCAGCCTGTGTCCTAGTAATGTATATTCTAGATTCTGACTCTATGAGTTTGCTCATCATAGTAATTTCATATCAATGTGATCACACAATATTTTTCCTTTTGTGTCTGGCTTATTTCATACAGTATATCTTCAAAATTCATAAGGCTGTCACATATATCTGAACTTCTTTCCTTTTTACAACTGAGTAATATTCCATTGAAGGTATATAACACATGTTGGTTATTCATGCATCAGTTGATGGACTCTAGGGTAGCTTTGATTATTAGAAAATTGTGAAAAATGCTGTTATGATCATTAGTGTACAAACATCTGATCAAGGCCCTGCTTTCAATTCATTTGGTTATATACCTAGTACTGGTATTGCTAAGTCATATAGTAATTCTATATTTAACTTTCTGTACAACCACCAAACTGTCTTGCACAGTGGATGCAGCATTTTACATTCACACAAGCAATGTGTGAGTGCTGGTGTTTCCCTACATCACCTCCAATACTGATAATATTCTGTTGTTTTGTTAATAATAACCATTCTAGTGGGTGTGAAATTGTATACCATTGTGATTTTGATTTACATTTACCTGATGGCAAATGATTGTAAGCTTCTCTTCATATGTTATTGGGCCATTTGTATATAGGCTTGAGAGAGACGTCTATTCAAGTTTTTGACCATTTTTAATTAGGTTGTTTTTTTTTATATTAAGTTGAAAGATTTCTTTACATATTCTGGATTTTAAACTTTTTATTAGATATGTGATTTCCAAATATTTTCTCTGATTGCATAGGTTGTCATTTTACTTTCATGATCAAGTAATTTGAGATTGCAAAATTTTTAATTAAAATGAGGTCCCATTTATATATTTTTTGTTTTGTTTTGTTGCTTGTGCTTTGGGTGTAAAGTCTAAGAAACAATTGCCTTACACCTGAATATGTTTCCTACATTTTCTTCTAGGGATTTGATAATTCTGGCTCTAATATTTAGGTCTATGATCCATTTTCAGTTAATTTTTGTATATGGTGTGAAGTAAAGGTCTTTGTTCATTCTTCTACATATGGAGAGTCAGTTTTTCCAGCACCATGTGTTGAAAAGAATATTATTCCCCATTTAAATTGCTCTTCCTTTTATTTTGGTCGTCCCTGATTTATTTTAACAATGATTTGAAGTTTTCTGTGAAGAAGCCCTTTCCAAACTTGATTAGATTTATTCCTAGATACTTGATTCTTTTAGTTTCTTTTTTAAATGATTTTTTTTCTTGATGTCTTCTTCTAATTGTTCATTGCTTATTTATAAAACACTAATGATTTGGGGTGTTGATCTTGTATCCACCACTTTGCTGATTTCATTTATTATCTCTGGATGCTTTGTTTTGGATTTTTTTTTTAATTTTTTTAATTTGTAAAATGATATATAAATACATATGCATATATGTGCATTTGTTTACATAAATGTTATTTGTTTTATATATATATATACATTTTATAAAGGTGCCTAGATTACCCAAATATTACTCAGAAACTACAGGGATTCCCATGCTCCCCACCGCCCACACCCCCCAAAACACCCCACACAACCATTCCCCATCCGTGTGGTACTACACCCGCAATGGATATACACATCCTGGGGCCTTGCCACTGAGCATAGACCACAGTTCACATCACAGACCACACTTTCTCCCACCCAGTTCTGCATGGTATATTCTGATGGAAAATGGCCTACATTCGT
>JAQZBX010020059.1:0-33312 GCA_029593785.1 Cabassous unicinctus
CTGTCATGCCCAACCACTGCATAATTACACACTTCTACCTTTCTGTCTCCTGTAAATCTAACTTCCAGACTCTGTCTCTGTGAATCTTCTCAATTTGCTTAATTCACATCAATGAGGTCAAGTAATATTTGTCCTTCAGTGCCTGGCTTGCTTCCCTCAACATAAGGTTTTCAAAGTTCATCCATGTTATCCCATGTGTTAATACTGCATTCCTTTTACAGCATAGGCTTTTTGTGTATCCCAAAATCTGGAAGCAAATGTTTAAGTAGAATAACAACACAAGAAGTCTAATAGTAATACTAAATTAGTTTAATCTGTAGAATTAAGCCTTGAAAATTAAAACTTAGAATCTTCACTTCATCAAAATGCTTAATTTCCCCCCTTTATTCATCTCTCTCTGGTCTTTCCTCTAATTGAAAAAGAATTAAAAGTCAAGTTTATAAGTATCAATAAAATTGATTTGTAAAAAAAGTTACTATTAAAATATAGTTCCAATACAAATCAAATACAGATTTGCCATTTTAAAAAAGTCAAGTTTACAATAAGGTACAGATTACTTTGTTTCCAATTCTCTATGCATGTAGATAAATTCAACTAGGTCCTGCCATGCTGGAGTGGCCTTCACTGTGGGAAGAGGAGGCTGGGAGGACTATGGAAGTTGAAGGGAAAAGGAAACAAACCATTCTCCACTAGGTGCTAAGAAGCAGCATTCTATAAATGCACTACCTTCCTCCACCCCCCGGCCCATCCCCCTGGTGTGGGACATGACTCCTGGGGATGAGCCTCCCTGGCACCGAGGGATTATTACCAAGCACCAACTAACAATGCATCTAGAAAAAGACCTTGGCCAAAAGGGGGAAAGGGTAAAGACAAATGAGTTTATATGGCTAAGATATTTCAAAGTGAGTCAGGAGGTCATTCCAGAGTTTACGCTTATGCACGTCTCAGCAGGATCTCATTGACTGCCACATAAACAGTGCCTCAAATAATGTGGCTCCTGAGAGCTCTAGAGACATTCCAAACACTATAAGCAGGACAGATAAGCTCAGGAATTCGGCACCCTGTCAGTGGGCCTTACTCTGGAATTTATTCTCTCCAGTGTATCAGACTTAGACTCACTTACAGTTTCTCTCTCTGCACATGACTCTTCTGCTCCTTTTATTTGAACATTTAATTAGCAGTACACTTGTTAAATATATGTCCCAGAGACTTAAATCTTTGGTCTGTTCATGTACCAGTTGAGCTGTGAATCTCAATAGAGTTGCAACACCTACTCTCCAGTTCATTGGACTCACCCAGGACAATTAACAAGGAAATGATGATGGAAACACCTTTCCCAAGAAACAGAGTGTCTGTAACTGCAAGCAAGATAGTTCCATCCATCTGCCCCACGGGACCTAAGCCCTCTCAGTTAGAAACAGAGTGGGCATCACCATCCCAAAATCCTCAAGACTGAGGAATGAACAATGGATTAAAGTAGACTTATTATTCTATTATAGACATTATTATTCTAGCAAGGGCAAAACTTTTATTATTGATATAAAGACAGTGGCCACCAGAGGTTCTGAGGGGAGGGAGAATGAAAAATAGGTGTATTATGGGAGCATTTTGGGGACATTGAAATTGTCCTGCATGACATTGCAATGACAGATACAGGCCATTATATATTTTGTCATTACCTACAAAATTGTGTGGGAGAGAGTTTAAATTATAATGTAAAATATCGTCCACGGTTAGTAGCAATGCTTCAATATGTGTTCATCAATTCTAACAAATGTAGCACACTAATGAAGGATGTTGTTAATGTGGGAAGTATGGGAGGGGGAGAGGGGTGGAGCATATGGGAATCCCCTATATTTTTTATGTAACATTTATGTAATCTAAAGCTTCTTTAAAAATAAAAACAAAAAATTATTTTAAAAAAGAAAAGAAGAAAAAAAAAAGCAGCAGCATGCTATTCTGTTCAGATTAAGGGTTTGTAGGCAGAAGATTCTACTTGAGTTTCTGGTCTGCTGCTTACTAGTGTGATGATTTTGAATAGGACCCATTACCTCTCTGAGCCCCCAAACAAAAAATGTGGCCCCTTGAACAGCACCAGCTTAGAGTAAGTACTTAAAGTAAATGTTTGTTGAATGAAGAAATAACAACATCAATAATTAGCTGCCATGTATTTGGTTGTGTTTTTTTTCCTGGATTAAATTTCTTTTTTTTTTTCTTTATTTCTAAAGAAGTTTTAGATTACTTAAAAGTTACAGTGAAAATATAGGGGACTCCCATATAACCCACCCCCTCCTCCTTGCACATTTTCTCCTATTAATAACATCTTTCATTAGTGTAGTACATTTGTTACAATTGATGAAAAAATATTGAAGCATTGCTACTAACCATGGTCTATATTTACATTATGGTTTATACTTTGCACCGCACAATTTTATAGGTTTTGACAAAATGTATAATTAGCTGCCATGTATTTGTGCTGCAGTCTCTTCCAACCTCCTGTAGGCCCACAGTCTACATCAAGTCAAACTTAGTAAGTCATTTCCCACCAATTATCTAGGAGTGTGAGTGTGCATGTTATACAATGAAAATGTGCAGTAACTGGTCTAGAAGGCTGGCACATCACTTGTCATCTTTAATGTTCCCTCATCATGCAATCCCTCAATGGCTTCATATATCACCTGTCAGGTAATCTTCTGAAAAAGCTTGGCTTTAACAGTTTTTTCTGTGGTTCGGATGATGAATGAGATGGGTTAGATCATTTAATTCACTATATGGCACCCAAATGTTAAAGCTGAAGGAAAAGAATGTCTGACAAATTGTTTGTTGTCATTAAGGTTTATTTCTCATATGCCTTAGATGGCTTCCCCCACCTCATTCATTGTCCAACGCACAAAGCTAACTATTATAAGGAAGACAATACTAAATGGATGCTAGACAAATGATAGTTGAAGCTGTCTGGAGCATTACCTGATAAGTGAGAACCAAATTATAATGTCATTAGATTGGATGCTTCAAGATATTATGAAGTTGTGCTTCTTACAATGTCCTGCCTTTATCCACAGCGTGGTTCTTCCTGGCATTCTTTTTCACTCAGCTGCTTCATTGTTCCCTTAACAGCTAAGATCAAGTTTTGATTCCTCTGTTATGACAATTTTAAAATGCCCAGCCAATAAGATGTATGTTTTGGGTATTGATATAAAAACATAAACTTTAAAAACAATAGTTCACAGGGAAATTGAGTCTATATAACCTTAAGCACCCCCTGACATTCTCTCCAGGACTTCTTTTCTCCAGGGATACATTCTCTTCCTAGACTGTGAGTTCTTATGTCCGTTTTATACCCAGTACTTGGAACATATTGACACTCACAGAATATCTGAAGAATGGATGAATGAATAAAAGTTCACTCAAAATGTACGGATAGAAGTAGACTAAATTGTTAGTGTAAAATATTTTGCTAATGAGTTGACTTAGAGAAAATTAATGCCATAGTAGGAGTTAGGATTCCTTGGCATTTTCGTTTGCAACAAATCAAATTATCTTGATTATTATTAAAAAATGCTAGCTTCATGAGTTCCTTTACCTCTCTCAGGTTTAAACAATATCTGACAAACACAGCTCTGAATTTATTTGTAAATGTGTATGAACTACAAAGCTGTGTGTGAAGTGTGTATGAATGTCATTCTTCTTTAGTATTAAGTAGAACACCCAACAGACTAGATAATTCGGTGACAATACATGCTATATCGTGTATTAATAGCTGTTACACTGTCTCCTTAAATAGAACTCATAAAAGCACCACCTTCAGTCCCTTGCTCTAAGTTGCTCATTTTTATTGTAATCTTTTCATTTCAATGGAGGTAAAAGCTCCAGAGTTAGATATTTCACTGATGAAAGCCTGGCTCTGCCTGTTGCAAACTGTGAGACAAACCACTTCAACTTTATGCCTCAGTTTCTTCATCTTTAAAATGGGAAAAAATAGTATCACCATAGCATTGTTATGAAAATTAAATGACTGTAAGTAATTTAGAACAGTGCCTGGCACTTAGTAAGTATTCAATAAATGTTAGCTATTATTGTAAGGTTGCCATTAATCTTAGTATTGTTGCTTACAAAGGTTATAAAGCAGAAAGGATTAAAGGCTCCCAAAGGATCTTAGTCCCTCTTGTACATCTGACTTTAGATCCAGCTTGGCCCCTATGCCAGCACTGTCCACTATAAATATGAAAACCACATATATAACAAATTTTTCCAATAACCACATTTAAAAAGGTACAAAGAAACAGGTGAAATCAATTATAATAGTATATTCTCATTAACCCTTTATATCCAAGATATCATTTCAACATATAGTCAATATTTAAAATTGTAATGAGATACCGTACATCCTTTTTTTCTTGCTAAGTCTTCAAAATCTAGTGGGTATTTTACACTTGCAACTCATCTCAATTTGGAGACTAAATATCCATCAGAAATACTTGATTTAGATTTTATAATATTTACAGTTGAAAATGAAGATTCACATAGCCAAGTTGTTCCAAACATATTTAGAAGTTTTCTAATAACTGAATAGTGAATTAATTTTTAAATTTATATTAATTTAAATTAAATTAAACATTCAATTCCTCCATCTGAGTCACCATATTTCAAGTGCTCAGTAGCCACACAGGGCTAGTGGCTCACACATTGTACAGCACAGTTCTCAGCAATCTCAAACTGAACATCCTCAAGACCCTGCTACCTCACCTTTCACAAAATTGAGCTATATCTTAAGGTCCAATATTGGAATTCAGAAAGGTTTGAAGAAGTGACTAACAGAAGTGTGGGAGTCCATGTGATATTCCAAACCTACTTTAAAGGGATCAAACAACAGTAGAGTTGGTGGTTAAGGATTAAGTAACCCAAAGCATATCCACAGAAACATAAGCTTTGGCCACAAGTGGCCCTGCAGACTCCTTGGTCCCTCTGAGCCCTTCTCTGCACTACCCACTCTTGCCTGGTTTCTAATGGGCCCTTTGACCTGTGGCTAGAACTCACCAGCATGTGTCAATAACCACATCAGCACAGTTCTTTACTAATGGTCAATATAGACAAATCTTTAGCCTTGAGGGCAAGTGTTCCTCAGGACCAAGGTTCTCTGGCTCAGAATGTTTATTTATTGATTTATTTTTACTATATTTGTCCCATTAAAAAATCATATTTAACTTTACAATATAAGGTTTTCAAAAAATAAGTTTATCCACAAGTTCATGTATTCCTTCAACATCTATTTAGTAAGTTTCTACTTTGTTGTAGGCTCTCTGTGAAGTACTGAACACACAACAATGAATTGTATATAGACCAGCCTTGGTTTTCATATAGCAGTGTATCGTGGGACTATAGATAAGTAAGCAGATAACTGCATCTCATGGTGATATGTCTAAATGGAGTCAGGAACAATGGTGTAGAATTATCCGGGGAAGAATTTTCAGGAAAAAGGAATAGACTGTGCAAAGCCCTGGGAAAAGCCAAAGAGAGGAATTTTCAAGGAAAGGTCACAATTGCTGAACTATTAGGATTGGGTTGGTGAGAGATATTAGGCTTGGAGGTAAGCAGGAGCCAGATCACCCAGAGGCTTATCAGCACAATGGGAACCAATGAAGAGTATATGTTAGAGAATGACATGATCAAACTTACTTTTAAGAGCCATCACTCTGACTGTGATGTGGAAGATGGAGGTGAACAGGACAAGAGACCAAGAGGCCATCAAAGTGTAATTGAGGCAAGCACAGAGTATGGTCTGGACCAGAGTTTCAGCAGCAGGGATAGAGAGAATTAGATGAACTGGAGAGAAATTAAAGAGTTAGAATTTACAGGATTCAGTAATAGATGCATGGGGGCAGGGTAAGGGGAGACAGTAGAGTAGAATTATGCCCAAGTGTCTGACTTGGTAGTATTTTCATTCATTAAGTCAGAGAAGAAAGGGAGTTGAATGGTTTGGGGCATACAGTTCAGATTTAGGCATGTTGTGTTGGATTATCTTTGGGATAAACTGGTAGCCATTTCCAGTTGGCAGATATGCATGCAAGTCTAAAGCTAAGGCAAAAAAAATTAGACCGAGATGGGATTTTTGGAATGCTCAGCATGTAGACAGTAACTGAAACCATGGAAATATTTGAAGGCATCCTGAGGGACTGTATGAAGGTAAGGGATCAAACGGCAGGACCAATTCTATGGAATTCCAGGCTTTAAGTGATAAACACAGGAAGCAAAATACACAATGGAGATAAAGTGGAGAGAAGAGGAAACTGGTAGCAATCTAGGTTGTTGAAAACACAGACCAGGAATGGAGAGTGGAAATGCACGGCAAAGAAATGCCCAGTATTTCCTCCCTCTTCTAACATTCCCTCCTTTCCCCTTTTGTCTTCTCCTTTTATTTCTCCTTTACAGAATTCCTTGTTAAAATCCACTAAACAAGTCATACACATCAAAAGTTACGTGAGAGCTACTTCTGTTATATACTCAGTTGATTACCATCCCCTGGTAAGTATAAGTGAAGAAAGGATCAGTCTGATGTATGGACACATTGCAAGAAACACATTCCTAAGAAACACTGTATAATAATGGCAGATCTAGAAACAACTCTGAGGTGCCTTGATCATCTTTGAAGTACACTGATCTTTTTAAAACTAAAATTCAGTCCAAAATTTATGCTGAAGATGGATGGATGGATGGATGGATGGATGGATGGTTTGGATGGATGGAGGTTAGGGGAAAGGAAAGAAGGAAGCAGGAGTAGGCATTAGAAGAGGCCCTGTAGTTATTATTAATGTTGTTGACCTTGTTTTAACATTAGAACATATTATCTGACATTCACTACATTTATTCTTGGAAAAGCACAGGTTTTGGAATAAAAGGACTATTACCTCCTGACTTGTGTTTTTAGGAAGTTCACTTTCCTTATCTGAGTCTCATTTTTCTCTCATCTGTCAAGTGGAATTATACTGTGCACATTATAGGAATGTTGTAAGTATTTTTTAAAATCTTATGTAAAAAATCATGTATGTAAATTATAATGCACTCTAAGTACCTTAGTTATTATTCTGCATCTAAGTACAATTTATCTTTCTGGAGGGAGGATTGCCTGGATATAACCTATTGTGAACAAGTGTGAGAACTTTTAATACACTAAGAGCCTTAGGCCTCAAATCCTAGAGAGCTTATTAGTGCTCATTAGTGCCCAAATAGTAAGTCCTCATGGACTTTGAGCATTTTGTATGTTATAATACTCTTTTCATACTGTTTTCAGTTATTTTCCTCAGATACTTTCCTCAAAAGTGCTCACTTTTTCTCTTTCAAGCTCTTTCTCTATGCTTAGCTCTTCCAATTTATAAAGTAAATAATCTTACCCATTCCCACCCACTGGCATATTTTTAATTGCTGGCAATACTCGAGCATAGTTTTATGCTTCTACTCTCTCTTTGGAACATTATGACAAACCTACTCCAAGTGCTAATTAGGACCAACTTGAGCCTACGTCAGTAGCCCTTTAACTGTTGTCTTTGAAACGGTTCCAGTTAGCCCTTTTAAATGAACTTCAGAAAAGAACTCAAATTGATTTGCTTCTCAATGTCCTATGATTCAAACATTGGATTTTTTACCCCTAGTGACTCCTGTTTAGCAATCAAAGAGCTGCTTTTTTTACATTAAGATTTTAACTCAACTTCCTGGGAGTGGAAAGATTTAATCATTTCTTCAAAATCCATAATTATTTTTTGTCCTTTACATTTTCGGCTTCCCCAGTGCTTTCCCTCCTCATTGAAGCTACCTGTCGTTCTGTTGGGGTTATCCTTTGAGGGTCTTATCTTTATGAAGAGTCTTACCAGAAAGTCTAGGAGGAGAGCACTTCTATATGGATTAAACTGTTCATATTGTCGGGATTGGCTACATAATTTGTGGAACCCAGTGCAAAATGAAAACTCAGGGCTCCTCACTTAAAGATTACTAAAAATTTCAAGACAGTGACAAGAAAGCATGAAACCAAACCTGGGGCCCTTCTGAACTCCAGGCCCTGGGTTCAGCACAAGAGCCTGGCCCAGGAGGCTGGACCTGCATGCCATTGTTGTGTGGTGACACACATTGACAAAGTCTCTGTCATCTTAATCATGGACTTCACATTTTAAAATAAATATATACCTTTGATTATCTCTGTAACAGGTTCCTATTAGATATGCAAACTCTTAATCTATCTGGCAACTTTCAGTGACAGTTATTTTTATGTGAATTTTTGACACCCTTAGCTTTAAGATGTAAGGTTAATTGGAACATTTCAGGTAAGTTGAAATCTCAAGTAGTCATACTTTAATGATGGCATTAAATCAGAAATTGCATTTATTGCAGTTTCATTTGTTAACACAAGTATATTTATAGCATTGAGAGCTTTTAAAGTCCAAAAACACTAGAAAGCCATGAACATGAAAGAGTATGCAGTCTGGTAAAACACAGGAAGTATTTCGTGCATGCTTGGGGGCAACCTACGGTATTTCAATTGATTGTAAAATATATTTAATGTTAAATTTGATGGCATCATTACAGTGCCTTGTGTTCTTACATGCATATTTTCAGACCTTCTCCTCCTCCACCTGGGCTAGTCACCACTTAGCTCGGCAGGAAGCTGAGTTTCTATGCTTATCTGCTAGGCTATGGGAAAGCAAGTGTTGTTGATTTTGCTGTATGTGGCCGATTACCTTGACCTTTATGATAGATCAAGCCGTGGTGGGACCAGGAAGCTGAGTCTCCCTCCCATTTACCTCTCCTTTGCGGGAGCATGGCACACTGCAGTCCTATCAGTTTGTGGTCTTATATTTCATTCCTCTCCAGCAATGCACATCTTGAGACACTGTGATTAGCATCCCTAATTCCTAAAAATTGACTTGCCTTGTTATAACTAGAGAGCTGTCGGCTAAAATACTTCACCTACTGTTCAAAAGGGTATTATTTTAGTGCCCTGGGGATAGGAAAAGTTTTCAACCCACCAGTGCAGGGATTAGTTTTATTTTAAAGTATTCGAAGTGTTTTAGATAACTTAACTAAGAATGGCCCAAGTTCAGGGACCTCCCAAGAGTCTTTTAAAAATGTGCTCCAAGTCCTTATTTGACAATAATGTGCAAAAATGCCTACATTCTGTATATATTTGGAGATCAAGATCTACCTCCTTTACATGTCAGGAAAATTAAGGCACCTTCTGCATCAACCAAATATAGAAGGTGATTTCATCTGGATAAATAGCTTTCTCTTTGAATAGGATTTCTGACTGAATCATCTAGATTTAATTATATGCTCATTGAAGAGCATGTGCACTTTTTCTTGTTTTTCATATACCTGTCCATGAAGCAAATAAAGGCATTTCTATTTTTATTAATTGGGATATTCATAATCGCCTGTGTAATTTTAGAGAGACACATAATTCTGTGATTCACTGAGCCAGGTTAAGGTTATACCTCCATGAGGCTGAAAGAGCAGCATCTCTGTAAATGAGTTCTATTCAGCAGCTTCTTGAACCACTGAGTGACTTAACCAGTCAGACCAGTTTATATGTTTAGACACAGCCTGAATCAAACGGCTAGTGTGAAAAGATTTCTTTTTTAACATTGAATTAACAGCTCCATTCTTTTGACAGAGTTGACTAAACTAACTGGGATGGAGTATTTTCTATTTCATTTGCAAACACGTGAAATGAAGCAGCATGTCCAGGGCATAAAAGAAAAACATGAATTTTTATTTTCTTCATGATTCTTCAGCTGGACAGGAAAGGGCAACATGCCATCCACTCAATAGCAACAGCAGGAGCAAGAGAGCTAGTATCAGAGAGCTTCCGTCCTCATATATGACCATGACTCCTCCTCCCAAGTCCGATTTTTCAGAGAGAGAAATAGATTTGGAGAAAACAAAGCTATATTGATAAGTCAAACAGCTTAGTCAAATAGCCGTTTTGCTTCCAAGAGTTTCTAAAATGTTCTACGCAGAGCAGCTGCGTGGGTATTCAACCAACAGAGTTTTCTGCTAGTTATTACCTGAATGCCAGCCTACTGACTTCCTGTTTGTACCTGCAATTTGTGCACCATTTCATGTGAAATTGAGCTCTTAGGTAATACAGTGGTAGAAGCCAGGTATCATGGGTTTAACCAGTTTAAGTCATGGGTTATTAGTCTTTCTTAACAGACTAGAGACTGATAAAAGTTGACTAGAGAAGAGTGATAAACTAGATCAAGTCACGTACTTAAGAAGCAATTACTGTGGTTGCATTACTTGGGGATCGAAGAAGGGAGCTCTTAGTAAGACCCTGAACAAAGAACAGAGCAGTCACGTCAAAGATATGGGTGGCTCATATTAAATCAAAATTATTAAAATAGTATAGAGCAGGATTTCTCAACCTCATCACTACTGGCATTTGGGGCCAGATAATTCTTTGTTGTTGAAGCCTATCCTATAGCCTTCTACACCTGGAGTCACCATAGGATGTTCAGAAACATCTTTAGCTTCTACTCACTAGATATGAATAATATCTGCTCTTATGCCCCCAGTTGTGACAACTAAAAATGTCTCCAGAAATTATCAAATGTCCTTTGGGGGAGAGCCACTGGTATAGAGTTTTTCAGCATTGAAAGTATTTTAATCTTCTCAACAAATCTGTTAGGTTTGGGGTCTTTTAGCCCTATTTTACAAAAGAAGAAGCTGAAGTACAGAAAAGTAAAGTGATTTGCCTAAGGTCTCACGTAATAAATGATGGAGCTGTAATTCAAACTCACGCAGATCTTCTGAAACCATAGCAGGTGCTCTTTTCATTACACCACTAACGAAAGAGATAAAAGTATTGCTCTGAGCTGGACTACCTTCTTCCTCTCCCCTGCATCTTCTGCTGTTATTTCAGTTTCATAGGCTTTACATTGATAGAATTAAGCCAAAATAATTCTCAGTATCCCTAGGGACACTTAATGTTCAGCCTTTTAGTAAGACATCAATTTCTCATTTGGTCTTTAGTCCTTTTAACCCCAATATTTGATATGTTGACAAGAGTAAATCAGGTTACTATTGAGAGCTGGAGACTTTTTCTAAATAATCACCTTAGATTGCAGTAAAGATGAAGAAAATCTTTACTTCAGTAAGTTTGTAGATCTTAATTTCTCTTCAACTTAAAATTTCTTGAAGATTTAAGTCCTCATTAACAATTCATACTCAGTGGTTGGCTGATTAAAAAGTGGATTCACTTTTTTATGTCAAAGTTACTGGGCAGTCAAGTAGAGAAACTTTCAAAAATGATCATCAGATGGAAATAAAGAAATATATCCAAGAATTAAGTTCAAATTAGTCAGTGTTGGCACATTAACACACATTCCATGGTCACTCAGTACTGTACCAAGGCTAATACTTAAATACTCACACTTCACATAAATGAAGTATTACAGTACCAGAAATAAATAAAATGGATCATCTCCAGTGGATTTGTCATGAGACAAATATGGATTGGTCAATAAATAAATGGGCAAAGTCCTCTAAAAATTTAGGCTCTAAGGATCAGTCACAATAGAATCTACATTTAGACCTGCTCTGTAATGACTTAGAATTCTCCTCTACTCAACAAGTATTTCAATAGAGAGGCTGAGGAGACTGTTCTTTTTTCCATTTGAGATGTTTCTGTTTTAAAAAGGTGGATGTACAGTATGAACCTGGCAATCATGCTACAGTAGAGTACATCTGCTTTTAGAGGCTAGTGGCACTTTACAAGGCTTAAAGGGCCCTTAAATGGGCACTGGGCAAAAGGGCAAGCCAAGAGTTGGCCACCTTTTTAAAGGTGTGCAAATATTGATAATATCTACCTGAACTTTTATTAATATTCCTACCCTTTGATGCAATTATCCAACTGCTAGGAATTAAATTGAGGGCCATCAGTATATGTGCAAGGATGTTCATCATAGTATTATTTTTGGTAGTTAAACACTATGAAGAACCTCGGTGTCCAAACATAAGAAAGAAGTTACATCAACCATGGAGCATCTATAAGATAGAATGAGTACTGTACCCATCATTGAAGATTATGCTCAGGAGGATATTTAGGGGCAAAGTATTTCATGGGCAAAGGTTCATAAAGTGTTAATTGAAAAAATTTGTGTAGCTTTAAATAAATACATATAGCAGAAAAAAACTGTTGGATGGAAACACACCAAAAAATTAATAATAGTTCTCTTAAAGTATTGAGGTTATGAATTATTTTTTTATCTATTTTGTCTTTTGTATCCTTCATATTTCCAGTTTTTCTACAGTAAAAATGTTTAATCATGAAAAATGAGACAGAAAAATAAATATTTAAGAAATTCCAGAATTCATTGCTGGGAGGAACCTGGGATTGCTGAGATCATGTTTAGTGGGAGGAATGTTGAGCATGAGATAGGAGAAGCAAGAATCAGAACAGTCCCTACCCCTGTTCCTCAATGAGATTTGGTAGCCTCTCTCAGGGCAGGAAGGAGAGCACCAAGTGTGCCAGACAGCAAAGAGCCTGTGAAGACCAGCCCATGTACCAAAAGAGATCAGCCTCAGATGGACATATGGACTCAGTTTTAGAGAACATCATTAAAGTCATGTACCATTGATTGCCCATTAGCCAGATTCTTATTTCTTGGAAACTTATAAATTTTTGTAAGCTGTATTTAACAATATAGGATTCTGTATAGTTATGGCCATTGTTATTTGAATAAAAAATGAGTAATAAAGGATTTTTCTTCAAAAGTCTGTGAATAGATTTGAATGGAAAGTCTCATAATTATGCAAAAATTAAATCACATTTAGGTCTACATCTAATGAATACCCTTAATTTTTAAATTTGTGATTGTCACCAACGAAAGCAGATTTGTATTATCAAAGAATGGATTTGTATTGTCATAACTTCCCTATGAAATTGTAAAATACTTGAGATCAGTGTGCCTCCTATAAATCTTATTTTTTCTAATTATAAAAGGTAATATCAGGGAAGCAGGTGTGGCTCAATCGATAGAGCTCCCGTTTACCCATATGGGAGGCCCCAGGTTCGCTTCCCGGAGCCTCCTTGTGAGGGCAGGCCGGCCTGCGCGACACAGTGGGCTGATGCAGCAAGACCTCATAGCAAGGGGGAGATAAGCAGACACAGAAAAAACACAGCAAATGGACACAGCAAACACAAGGGGATAAATAAATAAATAAATAAATCTTTAAAAAAAAAAAAAAGGTAATATCAGAGGAATTTCTGGGAAAGATGGAGTAGGGAGCTCCAATACTCAGTCCTTCCACCAACACAACTATTAAACATGCAGGGACTGTCTGAAACAACTATTTTGAAACTACAGAGGCCAGAAAAACACTGTACAGCATCTAGGGAAGAGAAGGAGGAAGAGGCTGATAAATTAGGGTAAAGAACTGCAAATGGCTCTCTCCGATGGTGAGATGAAGTAATGAAGGAGACAAAGGAAAGTACAGAGAAAGAATTACATGATATCAGGTGTAGCAGTTTGGTATTATTTATGAATTCCAAAAGTAGATATTGGATCATGTTTGTAAACTGGCCTGTTTGCACATTAGATTGTATTGGATTCAGAAATTTCACTTTTACTTGATTAAATAATGATTCAGGCTTTGATTGGGCCATGTCAGTAGGATGTTGAGTCCCCGCCCCCTTGGTAGGTGGGTACTCACAGAGAAAACTACATGGCAGAGCAGAGGAGTTAGTTGGAGTTTTGATCCTTTAGTCTGGGAATTAAACACACAAGAGAAACAGATACGTGAGAAAAGAGAGAAGTTTCTGTTAGACATGGCAAAGGCCCCAGGAAGAGAGATGAGCCGTTCACCTGAGAGTTTAAAGCTGACCTTGTGGAGAAAGCAGAACAGCTGAGCCCAGAGAGAAACAAGCCCTGGGAAGAGAGGAACCCAGGAAACCTGAACCCTCACAGACGTCGGTAGCCGTCTTGCTCCAACACGTAGCAACAGACTTTGGGGAGGGAAATAACTTATGCTTTATGGCCTGGTGACTGTAAACTTCTGCCCCGAATAAATACCGTTTATGAAAGCCAACAGATTTCTGGTATTTTGTATCAGCACCCCTTTGGCTGACTAATACATAAGGCATACAATGAATGAACACTATGAGAATCTCAGTAAAGGGAGAGAAATTTTAAAAAAGGAACCAAACAGACCTATTAGAGTTGAAGACCATAATAACTGAAATGAAAAGTGCCCAGGAGGATTTCAAGAGCAGACTGGAGCTGGCAGAAGAATCAGTGAATCTGAAGACAAGACACTTGAAATGAGTCAGGCTAAGGAACAGAAAGAAATTTTGGAAGTAAAATAGCCCAAGATACCTATGGGACACCATCAAGTGCACCAATATATGTGTTATGGGAGTCCTAGAAGGAGAAGAAAGAGGAAAAGGGGCAGAAGAAATAGTCAAAGAAATAATAATAAAGAACTTCCCAAACTTAGCAAAAGATTTGAATATGTACCTCCAAGAAGCTCAGAGAACACCAAACAGGATTAAACGTGAAGAAAAATGTACCCCACCATATATTGATTATACTATCAAATGTAAAGAACAAGGAGAAAATTCTGAAAACTGCAAGATAAAAGCAATATGTTACATACAAGGTAATTCCTTAAGATTGTGTGCCAACTTCTCATCAGAAACCATGAAGGCAAGAAGGCAGTGGGTTGAAATAATTTAAAGTGCTGAAGGAAAACTGCCAGCCAATAATTATATATCTGGCAAGGCTCTCTTTCAAAAATGAGGGAGAAATTAAGACATTCTCAGATAAAAGCTGGGAGAGTACATCACCACTAGACCTGCCCTATGAGAATAATAAAGGGAGTTCTTCAGAATGAAATGAAAGGACACTATACAGTGGTTCAAAGCAAAATAAAGAAATAAAGACCTGCAGTAAAGGTAATAATTTGGGTAATTATAAATGCCAGTATTATTGTATTGTATTCTTTGATATGTAACTCTACTCCTTACTTCCTACAGGAGCTAAAATGCAAATGCATAAAAAGTAATAATAAGTCTAGGTTTGGGGACATAAAATATACAAAAATATAAGTGGTAAAAAGTACCAAAAATGGTGGGAGACAGAGAGGTCAGGGAAAATTATATATGCATGCTATGGAGGTTAAATTGGTCTCAAACGAAATATAATTGTCATATGTTTAGGATGTTAACTTTTAACCCCATGGTAACCACAAGGAAAACAGATGAAAAATACATCCAGATAGAAATGATAAGGCTCTCAATATGGTACAACACAAGAAAGAAAATAAATATAAAAGTAGGCTTTAACGGAAATAAGGGACAAAAAAGTTATATGACTTACAAAGAAAAGTGGTAGAAGAAAGACCTGTACTATCTGCAGTGACTTTAAATATAAATATATTAAACTCTCCAGTCAAAAGGCAGAGATTGGAACAATGGATAAAAAAGTATGACACATTTATATGCTGTCTCCAAAAGATGCACCTTCAAGCCAAAGATATAAATAGACTGCTGGTGAAAGGATGGGAAACAATATACCATGTAAGTAGTAACTAAAAGAGAGCTTGGAGAGGCTATACTAATATCAGACAAAATAGACACTAAGTCAAAAACAGTTATGAGGGACAAAAATGGTCATTACTTACTGATAAAGAGGACAATACAACAGAAAGACATAACAATTTTAAATATATATACACCGAACTGCAGAGCCCTAAAACATATGAAGCAAATACTCACAGATTTAAAGGGAGAAATTGAAGGTCCCACAATAATAGTAAGAGAGTTTAACACACTACTCGTAATAATGGATAGAATATCTATTCAGAAGATCAGTAAGGGAGTACAGGGTTTGAATGATACACTAAACCAACTAGGTCTAACAGAAATACATAGAACACTGCATGCATCGAGGGACAGAATACACATTCTTCTCAAGTGCACATGGCTCATTCTCTAGTTTAGACCATATGTGGGGTCACAAAACAAGTCTCAAAAATATTGAAATCATACAATGTATATTTTTTTTCCGCAATGGAATGAAGCTAGAAATCAATATCAGAGGGAGAAGAGAAAATTCACAAATATGTGAAAATTAAACACTCACACACACATATTCTTAAGCAACTAATGGGTTAAAGAGTAAATCAGAAACGAAATTAGGAAATTTCTTGAGGCACGTGAAAATGGAAATTAGGAAATTTCTTGAGGCATGTGAAAATGGAAATTGGGAAATTTCTTGAGACACGTGAAAATGAAAATACAACATACCAAACTAATGGGATTGTGTGAAGGCCTTGCTGAGAGGGAAATTTATAGCTGTAAATGCTTTCATTAAAAACAATAACAAACCAGTGACCTAACCTAAAAACTGGGAGAACTAGAAAAAGAAGAACAAACTAAGTCCAAAACAAGCAGAAGGTAGGTAATAACAAAGATTAGAGTGGAGAAAAATGAAATGGTAAACAAAAACAAAACACACAGAGAATCCGCAAAACCAAAAGTTGGTTCTTTGGAAAGGTCAACTAAATGACAAACATTTAATGAGACTGAAAAAGAAAAATGAGAGAGGATACAAATAACGAAAATCAGAAATGTAAAGGGGGATATTACTACCAATCCTGCTGAAATAAAAAGGACTATAAAGGGATACTATAAACAACTGTATGCCAATAAATTAGATAACTAAGATGACTTGGACAAATTATTAGAAACACACACACTACCTACATTGACTCAAGAAGAAATAGAAGAGCTCAACAAACCAGTTACTAGTAAAGAACTTGAATCAGTAATCAAAAACCTCCTAAAAAAGGAAAGCCCAGGACCAGATGGCTTCACTGGGGAATTCTAACAATCTTTCCAAGGAGACTTTTCTCCAATTGTGCTCAAACTTTTCCAAAAAAATCGAATATGAAGGAACACTTCCTAACTCATTCAACGAGGCCAACATCACCCTCATACCAAAGCCAGATAACTGCAAGAAAAGAAAACTCCAGACCATACCTTTTGTGAATATAGATGTAAAAATCCTAAGCAAGATACCAACAAACAGAATCCAACAGCACATTAAAAGAATTATACACCATGATCAAGGGGAATCTATTCCTGATATGCAGAGTGGTTCAACATAAGAAAATCAATTCATATACTATATCACAGTAACAGAATGAAGGAATAAAAAACGCATGGTGATCTCAATCAATGCAGGAAAGGCATTTGACAAAATACAGCCTTTCTTCATGCAAACACTTAGAACACTATGAATAGAAGGAAACTTCCATATCATTATTAAGGACATATATGAAAAGTCCACAGCTAACATCCTACTTAATAGTGAGAGACTGAAAGCTTTCTTTCTAAAATGAGGAACAAGACAAGAATGCCCACTGTCACCACTGTTAAACAACATTGGACTGGAGGTGCCCTCTGCCTAGAGAAGCCCATACCAAATTTTGATGTGTATTTCCATCTTTCTCTCCCATTTCTCAGCAAGCTCTGTTCTTTCCCCAATTTCGCAAATAAATTCTTCTTACTGTCCTAACTAAAAAATAATAATAATAATTGTACTGGAAGTTCTTGCCAGAGCAATTAGGCAAGAAAAAGAAGTAAAAGACATCCAAATCAGAAAGGAAGAAGTAAAATTTTCCCTATTCTTGGATGATATGATCCTATCTACAGAAAATCCTGGAAAATCCACACCAAAGCTCCCAGAGCTAATAAATGAATTCAGTAGTGGCAGAGCACAAGATCAACACCTACAAATTAGTAGTGTTTCTATACACAAGCAATAAATAATTAGAAGAAGAAATTAAGAAAAAATCCATTTACAATAGAATCTAAAGAATCAAATATCTAGGAATAAATCTAACCAATGTTGTAAAGGACTTGTACAAAGAAAATGGCAAAACATTGCTAAAAAAATTAAGGAAGACCTAAATAAATGGAAAAATATTCCGTGTTTATGGATTGGAAGACTAAATATCATTAAGATGTCAATAATACCCAAAGCAATTTATGCAAGGTAATCCCAATCAAAATTACAACATTCCATTCCAGAAATGGAAAGGCCAATCATCAAATTTATATGCAAGAGTAAGAGGCCCCAAATAGCTAAAGCCATCTTGACAAAGAAGAATGAAGTTGAAGGACTCATACTTCCTGATCTTAAAATTTATTACAAAGCCACAGCAATCAAAACAGCATGGCACTGGCACAAAGTTAGACATATAGACCAATGGAATAGAATTGAAAGTTCAGAAATCAACTTTCACATTTATGGTCAAATGATTTTGAACAACATGGTGAAGACCACTCATTTTGGAAAGAATAGTCTCAAATAAATGGTGCTGGGAAAACTAGATCCCCATTTGCAAAAAAAAGGAGGACTCTTTATCTCACACCATATACAAAAATCAACTCAAAAAAGAATCAAAGACCTAAATATAAGAGCTAGAACTATCAAACTCCTAGAAGAAAACATAGGGAAGCATCTTTAAGACCTTGTGTTAGACAATGGTTTTTTGATTTTACATCTGAAGTACAAGCAACAAAAGAATAAATAGATAAATGAGACCACATCAAAATAAAAAAAAAAACTTTTGCTTCTCAAAGGATTTTATCATGAATGTAAACAGCAACCAACATAATGGAAGAAAATATTTGGAAACCACATATCTGATAAAGGATTAATATCCAGTATATATTTAAAAATCCTTCAACTTAACGACAACAACAAAAACCCAATTTTTAAAAAAATGGATGAAAGACTTGAATAGACATCTCTTCAAAAAGGATATGACCAGAAAGCACATGAAAAGATCCTCAACAACATTAACTATTAAGGAAATGCAAATCAGAACCACAATGAGATACCATTTCACATCTGTTAGAATGGCTGCCATTAAAAAACAATGGATAAAAACAAGTGTTGGAAAGGATGCAGAGAAATAGGAACACTGATTCATTGCTGGTGGCAATGTAAAATGGTGCAACTTCTGTGGAAGACGGTTTGGTGGTTCCTCAGAATGAGTAAACTCACAGAGTCAGAATATAGAATATAGGTTTCAAGGGAATGTAGTGAGGATAGGGAATGGGAAGTTAAGGCTTAAAATATACAGGATTCCTATTTGGAATGGTGGAAATATTTTGGTAATGGATGGTGGTAATAGTAGCACAATATTGTGAATGCAATTAACAGCGCTGAAATATATATCTGAATATGATTTAAAGGGGAAATGTATAGATTGTAACAGAATAAAAATTTCCAAGAAAATCCACAGAACTACACTACACAGTGAACCCTAAGTTAAACTATGCACTTTGATTAATAGTACAATTATAAAAATGTCCTGTCATCAGTTGTAACAAATATTGCACACCAATGCAAGATGTTGGTAGGCGACTGGTATAAGGGAATCCTATATTTTATGCATGATTCTTCTGTAAACCCAGATCTTTGCCAACAAAGGGAAAAAAGTAATATCTGTCACTTTAAGCAATTTAGAAAATATAGATTAACATATGTAAAAAAAAATAAAAATTACCAGTATGCCCTCCAACCAGAGGCAACTACTCTAAATATTGCAAAATACATCCCCTCAGATCTTTTTTCTATACACGTTTATTGTGTACTTAAAAAAAACTATCATATTATAGCTCTTGGTTTGTAACCTGTATTTTTCAGCCTAACAATGCATTTGGAACAACTTTCTGTGGCATTAAAATTTTTTACACCGTTTTTAATGGAACATTGTTTTCCTTCATTTGGACATGATTATACTATACTCGGCAAGTTTTCTTATTAGCAGACATTGAGGTTGTTTCCAGTCTTACCATTATGAAGAATGTTGTCATTAACAGTCCTGTAAATAATATCTCTGCAACCCATGATGATTTCTTAGGATTGGAATTACTGTTCTAAAAGTATGAAACCTTAAGCCTTTTAATTCCTATTGTAAAATTGTTCTCAAGAAAGGTGCTATACCCTTCTCCCAGAAGTACAGAAGTAAGTACAGAATTTCCTATTCTTGCCTTTTGCCCATGTTTCTTTTACCGTATAATCTTTTTCTCATTGATTTATAAAAGGTCTTTTTGCAATAAGAACATTAAATGAAGGCCTATTTCTTATACTTTGTATCTTCTACACTACCTAGTAAATGATAATATATTTCTACAGGAGAACTTTACAACTCTCCCTGTAAGTAAACCAATCATATGTATTTCTTCATTTGATATAATGTGCAAATCACATTATTTCCCTTTACTGTCTTCCACTTTAGAGCACTGAATGTGATCATTTCAGTGTTTCAGAGAATAAAAATATCCTAAAGAATCACAGATGAAATGTAAAGGAATTATAGCTATTTAACACACATGCACGCACACATACACAACAAATACAAGTGGGTTTGGGGGAATAACTTAATAAACTTTCAAAATTCTACAAGGCAGAATCACTAATATTCAATGAAGTCAGGCTGAGAAGAAATGGACCTAAATTTTAACAGAAAAAAAAAATATATCTTTTGGAGAGTATGAATGATTTAAACACTAAGATGGGTTCCTCTAGGTAATTGTAATGTGTTTTTTCTCAGAAATTTTTAAAAAGAGCAGCTAGAGCGGGCAGACACTGGGTCGTTCATCTTTGTGCCATTGCACCTGAGCCCAGTGACAATGAGGGAAGACAGTGGACCTCTGACCCAAGCCTTGTGCTCACTGAGGGCCTCCAGTGGGCTGACACATTTAGTTATAGAGATACCCTGCAGGGCCAGAGAGGAGTCATCATAAGGTAAAAATGTGGTCTCAGTACCAGGCCATGCCACCTGAACTGCAAGGCGAGTTGACAAGTTTATAAATATAATTTTTATATGGACAATCATATAGCATTGTATTTTGGGTGAGTGTTTGTAACATAATTATATTAGGCATAGTCATTTTAAATATAAAATAACTTTGGTAACTGTGCTTTCAAACATTTTAATAAACCAGGAACCTTAAAACATGAAAAAGCCTGGGCTTTACCCAACCTCAGAGAGGCATTTATAGTGGATTAACAATTTGGAAATGCTGAAAGTCCCCTTACAGGGTTTGTCGATTTGCAGATTATTTACCTGAAAATGTAATTGAGCAATACTGTGACTGGCCTGCTAGTTGTGATTATGGGGGCCCCCAGGGTTCATATTAATACCAAAATTACTTAGCTTTTTATTAATCAATTATGGGCTGCTTTATTTAGGGGCTGTAGGGATTTTGTAGCAGTGGAAAATCCACAGAGGATTTAAAATTTCTTATTAAATCTTCTGAAGGATTTTCCCAAAATGTGATTAATAACAGAGTTCTGTGACATGATAAGAAAGGAAAGTACACTATTTGCAATTCTAAAAGAAAATTAGCAGTAACTTAAATCTAAAAGCAGTAATAATTAGGATAGTAAGAGGTGCTGAGATAAAGCAAATTAAATCGTTTGGGCATCTTGTAGTTATTTTGGAGAAATTGCTAACTGCTTTAATCATTTGGATTATGTATGCTGGGAATACACTGGTGATTAGGGATTTGATAAATGTACAATTTAACTCTGGATGTCAATCGGCTCACAACTCTAGTTAGTAAATATAACTAGGTACTTATGATGCCTGCATAACTAACAAAGCAGAAATCTTATAAGTTGTGACTCGGTTCCCATCAATGTATTTATGCTAATAAACTGATTTGTAGGAGGGAATATCATTGATTTCTCTTTGGTAGTTTATATAATTTTCTCTCTTTCATTTTTCTTCAATTCTGAAATTCTTTCCCAGTCCAAATGTACTGAAATATAGAACATTCAAACTGATATTTTTTGTTTGCCTATTTGTTTTAGAAAGGTTCATCTTTCCTGTTGGTTAATTTCAATGTAATAGGAAAATAGTGCTTTGGTACAACACAACTTTATTAAGTCAACAGTATAACTGTACTCTGACGAAACCATCTAAGAAGGTATAGCCTGGTCCTGGGGAGAAAAACCCAGAAGGACTAACTCATGTAAATGTTATGCTTTGAGCCTAATATGTGCCAGACGTGGTAGCAGGTGCCCTGGGAGTGTCATAAAACCTTTTATATGGCCAACATCAAAGAGCTGCTAAAGCCAACTCTCAGACTTCACTGGGAAGCCACAAGATGACAAATGCCTTTGTTGCATATGGAATGGCCAAAAAGGTTTCACATAGGAATTTCCAAAGCCTAAAATCCTATCAGAAAAACAATGTTTAACCTTGTGTAAGATGAAACAACCTTAAAATAAATCAGTATTCTGAAAAACTATTTGGTATTTAGAGTGTAAATGCTATAGTTTTACAGTTGAAAAGTGACTTGAATTTTGGCTCCTAGAAAATGTACCAAAGTGTAAAAGACATGATTTTACATGTAGTGGAGAAAAATTTAACTTTGGATGGATTAGGAATTTGGGGAAATGAAGACAAGGAGAGGCGAGATTTCACTTAGTTATAGGCTGCTTTATTATGTGGGAGACACAGGCAAATTGCAGCAGTGGTCAGAAACTGGATGTATGCACAACAACAATAACAATTTCAGCAATGTGGCAAGATACAAGATTAATGCCCAAACACCAATAGAATTTCTATGCACTGCTAATGAACTATCTGAGGAGGAAGTCAGAAAAAAAATTCCCTTTGCTATCTATACACTACTAATGAACAATCTGAAGAGGACGTCAAATATTTAGGAATAAATTTAACCAAGGATATAAAGGACCCTAATATTCAGAAAACTATAAAACACTGCTAAAAGAAAGCAATGGTGATCTAAATAAATGGAAGGATATTCCATGTTCATGGGTTGGAAGACTAAATATCATTAAGATGTCAGTTCTCCCCAAATTGATCTACAGATCTAATGCAATCCCGGTAAAAATTCCAATATCCTTTGCTGAATTGGAAAAGCCAATTATCAAATTTATCTGGAGGGGTAAGGGCCCCAAAATAGCCAAAAATATCCTTTAAAGAAAGGACAAAGCTGGAGGACTCTCACTTCCAGAATTTAAAGCATATTATCTAGCTACAGTAGTAAAAACAGCATGGTACTGACATAAAGATAGACAGATTGACCAATGGAATCAAATCAAGAGTTCAAAAACAGACCTTCACATCTATGGTCAAATGATTTTTGACAAAGCTGTCAAACCCACTCAGTGGGGTCAAAATAGTCTGTTCAGCAAATGGTGCTGGAACACTGGATATCCATACCTAAAAGAAAGAAAGAGGGGCTTTATCTTACACCTTATACAAAAATTAATTCAAAATGGATCAAGGACCTAAATATAAAATATAGAACCATGAAACTCTTCAAGATCTTGTGCTTGGTTGTGGTTTCTTAGACCTTACACCCAAAGCATGAGCAACAAAAGAAGAAAATAGATAAATGGGACTGCCTCAAAATTAAATACTTCTGTTCTTCAAAAGACTTTATCAAGAAAGTAAAAAGGTAGTCTAGTCAATGGGGAAAAATCTTCAGAAACCATATATCTGATAAGGGATTGAATTCCATGGTATATAAAGAGATCACACAACTTAATGACAAAATGACAAGCAACCCCATTAAAAAATGGGCAAAAGAATTCAGCAGACATTTTTTCTAAAGTGGAAATACAAATGTCCAAAAGACATATGAAAAGATGTTCAACATCACTAACTATTAGGGAAATGCAGATCAAAACTACAATGAGATATCATTTCATACCATACAGAATGGCCATTATTAAAAGAACAGAAAACTTCAAGTGCTGGAGAGGATGTAGAGAAATAGGAACACACCTTCACTGTTGGTGGGACTGTAAAATTGTACAGTCTCAGTGGAGGACAATCTGGTGGTTCCTCAGGAAACTAAATATAGAACTACCATATGATCCGGTAATCCCACTACTAGGGATATATTCAGAAGAACTGAAAGCAAGGACATGAACAGATATTTGTACACCAATGTTCATAGTGGCATTATTCACAATTGCTAAAAGATGGAAGCAATTTAAGTGTCCGTCAACTGATGAATGGATAAACAAGATGGGACATATTCATATAATGGAATAGTACTCAGCTGTAAGAAGAAATTAATTGGGGAAGCATATGACAACATGGAGGAACCTTGAGGATATTATGTTGAGTGAAATAAGCCAGGGACAAAAAGGCAAATATTGTATGGTCTCACTGATATGAACTAAATACGAGTAAACTTAAGGAGCTGGACTAAGAAGTGTACATTGGTGGGAGAAGGAATGTGGGATGAGAAGGGGGAGAAGATGCTGTATGTATGTGGAATTGTTTAATAAGAGTAAATATAAATATGTGGTAATGGTTGGACTTGATGGTAACACATTATAATGAATGTAACAAACATTTATGAATGTGATTGTGGCTGAAACGAGTAGTCTAGGAAGATTAATGTTAGTTGGAGGTTAATATTGGGAATGTATAACAATGATTTTGGCAGTAGATGAGGATTGTGGTTAATAATATAAATGCAGTAATATTCTACTGCAGGTTATTAAGATTGTGATACTTGGAAAAAGTTTAATATAATTTATGGACTATAGTTAACAACAACATTGTAAGGTTTTTATAGCAAAAGCAAAGTTGGTACTATATTAATTCTAAAGGTAGAAAAAGAATATGGGGTTTGGTTTCGTGATATATAAATATGATTAAGCATTTTTTTTCTCTTCTTCATTTTTTTCATCAATAAGGAGACCTTGACTATGCTGTTTAACTAATCTGTGTTAATCTGTGTATCTTTCTGAACATTAGAGAAACAACTGAGTTAGAAGTTGGAATTAGATGAGATAAAAGTGTCTGAAAAAGAATTTTTTTGAAGTAATGTTTCCATATCTTGTTGAGCTGACATTTCCTGTTCTTTTATTTTTGTGAATTTGAAATAAGTTGTTAATTTAAATATACACACACTAGCCATTTGCTCTCCTTTCTGGAAAACCCAAAGTATGAGATCCTCAGTGAGCAGGACTCTCACAGTTGGGTTGAGAATGTCTCTTTCAAGTGCTCTGCACTGGACCAGGGATTTCCATACCCATGGCTCAAAAAGGTGCCATAAATTGTACCCCAGAAACTGGTAGAACTAAGGATTAGTAGAACCCATGAGGGCTGTTAAGGGACCACTTGAAAGACGGAAAAGTCATCAAGATTAGGAGCCTCCTAAACAACCAAAAACTATTTCTCTTATGCATTGTCAAAACCCAACTAACTCCAAATTTGAGGCTTTTTTCTACTAAGCACGAACTGTCGGGTGAAAACACAAACAAAGGAAATTCCACCTAGAAGAGTTTTAGACACATTGTTACATCCACTACCACTATCACCACCAAATTCATAGGAAAACATTTCCGAAAAGCAGTTTGTCCAATGGGCTAGTCAGACTAAAAACAAAAGCCCTTTCTGAAATTTTTCCACTACTAGGACGCTGTCTCTTCTTTGTGATCGAAACTGAGGAAGTTGATGCTCCAGAATCCAGATCAGCCTTGTTCAGTTTCTACATAAGAGGCTGGTTAGCAGGTACAAAAGAGAAGGGAGAAAAGGAATCTTTTTTATAGGTGCATTTGTTTAATTTCTCAGGAGACTAGTGTTAATAGACTATACTTTCAAGAGAAGTAAATTAACTTTATACAATGTTTAAAGAATATTGTATATGTAGGATCAAATGAGGGGAAAGGATAGTTTTGCCAAAGGCAACTGTTATCAAGGTTCTGAAATTAATTGGATGCTTTAATTGAGGTAGATTACTAGCTAATGCTTGCTTGAATACAGTAATTCTCCTATTAAATTATCTTTGAATAATTACCTGAAATTTCTCAGCTGCAGGGACTGATGGCTATTTAATTGCACAGTGATGTTGCTATATAATTACTTAACAAGGTGTCCTGTAATAGTTTAATTCCCCTTTTACTGAAAAAAGTGGGTGATAAAGTAACTACAAATACTCCCTTTATAAAAAATAAATTGCTATAGGTTATTGTCCTTCAAAGATTATTTGATATTTGAAAGTAAATGAAATTATTTCTAATTTTTTTAATTTATAATTCAAATATTGATGATTTTTTAAATTAGAGTAGAACCTCTTTAACATATAATACACTAGGTAACATTTCAAAGGATTGGAATAGCCACTTTTAAATTTTGCTTATAATGAGTATTTTATGTCTCATTAAATACCCAAGAAACCACTCCTTTCTCTTCATTTTATTGCATATTTTATCTAAGGTGTTCAAATTAGGTATATAGCATTAAATGAATAATTAAATATTATATAAATATGGTCATATGTCACTTGGCAATGGTATAACAGAAAATAAAATGAGTTGCCTGAAATTATTTGGCAAACAATTTACAAAGTAGGCAGTTTCTACCAAGATATCAATTTATTAGTACTTACAATATTCCTACAAATGTTATTGGAATATCAACAACAAATCTCATCTGACTCTTTATCAGGTTACTCTATTTGACTTCTATAGTAAGCATAATATGATATGAAAGTCAAAAGCAAAGGACAATATATTTTGACAACTTTTCTTTTTTTGTAACTTGGTGATATAGAAACTAGTTGAAATAATTAGGAGGGCACAGCTGATTGAGTGTTGATTGACAAAGCAAATTATATCACAGCATTGCCAGTCTTAGAATATTAAATAAATTTCTAGGGTTTGTCCTAGAATGATTTAATATTGTATGTATGACCTTAATGCCAGAATTACATGCTTGTTAAGATTGAAAACAATTTGTTGGCAAAAATTAGAATTAAGAATTATTTTGTTACACTCAGAACCTCTAATGGCCACTGCCTTTATATCAATGATACAAGTTCTTCCATTGCACTTTGGGGACATTGGAATTGTCCTGCACAACATTGCAATGATGGACACAAGCCATTATACATTTTGTCAAAACCTATAAAATCGTGTGGTGCAAAGTGTAAAACTATAACGTAAACTATAGTCCATGGTTAGTAACAACGCTTCAATATGTGTTCAGCAATTGTAAAAAATGTACTACAATAAAGAAAGATATTCTATTTTTAAAATTTTTTTAATTAAAAAAAAATTTTTTTTAAGATACTTAGATTACATAAGTGTTACACAAAAAATATAGGGATTCCCATAGGCCCCACCTCCCACACCTCCCACAACCTCCCACATAAACATTCTTCATTAGTGTGGCACATTAATTGCAATTGATAAACACATCCTGGGGATTTGCCATTAAGCATGGACCATAGTTCACATTGTAGACCACACTCTCTCCCACTCAATTCTGCATGTTATATGATGATATAAAATGGCCTATATCTGTTGTTGCAATGTCACTCAGGACAATTCCCAAGTCCCAAAAAAAGCCCCTGTATTACAACTGCTTTTCCCTCTCCCTGACCCGGGAGCCTCCAGTGGCCACTGGCTCCACATCAATGTTGTAATTTCTTCCATTGCTTGAATCACAATATGTCTATAGTAGAATACCAGTAAGTCCACTCTAGTCCATAGCTCTTCCCCCCATCCTGAGGAGTCTGGGATGGTGATGTCCACTCCACCTCCAATACAAAGGGTGCTTATATCCCATGGGGAAGATGGATGGGATTATCCTGCCTGCAGCTGCAGACTCTCTCCATTCCGTAGGACGGCCGTTGTCCATCATCATCTCCACACCAGTTGTCCTGGGTGAGTCCAATGAGCTATAGAGTAGGAGTTGCTGCTCCACCGAGGTTCTGGGCCCAGCTGGCACATGGACAGCCCAAAGACTCAAGTCTCTGGATGTATACCTATGGGAGAAAGTGTGGGTGGAAGAGGGTGGGGTATATGGGAATCCCTTATATTTTTGATGTAACGTTTACATAATCTAAAGCTTCTTTAAAAATAAAAATAAAAAAACTCAAAAAAAGAATTATTTTGATAAATTAAGAGAATGGGTCACATTAACTAGATGAGGTTTGGTAGAGTAAAGCAATTTCATTCACATGTGGAGGATAAACAGAAGGATATTTCCAATATAACTGAAACAGTATTGATTAACTGTGAAAAACTAGTTAAATATGGAAACTCACACTAGGTCTTGTTTTTCTAAATAAAACTTCATAGATGGGAATAAGTAATATAGAAGTCTTACCATCCTAAGCATTGGTTGTGACTTTAACTAATGATACCAAAGTCAGTTTCCAATTTTTGAAAAATACCACAATTGGGAGCGGAGGTGGCTCAAGCAATTAGATACCTCCCTTCCGCATTGGAGGTCCCAGGGCCTCCTAAATAAACAAGGAAAACCAACAAACTCAGCAAGTGAAAAAAACAACAAGGGGGTGGGGAGAAATAAATTTTAAAAAATAAATCTTAAAAATAAATTAAATTAAAAAGTAAAAAATAAATTAAAAATACTACAATTTACAAATATAATATATTCATCTCTTGGGTTAAAAAATCAACAAGCCCTTTAGAATCTTCAAGCATTTTTAAAAACTTTTTATTTTGAAATAATTTCAAACATTCAGGACAGTTGCAAAAATAACACAAACCCCAAACATAGAATTCCAACATTCTCCCACCCTTCTGTATACCCAACTCCACCAATTTTAACATTTTGCCACCTTTGCCGCAACATTCTTCCTCCCTCCCTCCCTCCCTCCCTTCCTTCCTTCCTCCCTCCCTCCCTCTCTGTCTGTCTTCTGAACATTTGAGAGCAAGACGTACACATATTCTTTAAACACATAATACTTCCAGATACATTTCCTATGAACAGACTGGATGATTTCAATTGTCTTATCTTCAAATTCACTGGTTCTTCCTTCTGCCAGCTCCAATCTGCTGTTGAACCCCTATAGGGAATTTTAAATTTCTGTTATTGTGGTCTTCAGCTCTGTTTCTTTTCCCTAATTTCCATCTCTCTATTGATATTCTCTTTGTGGTCACTATTAGTTTCCTTATTTCCTTTAGTTATTTGTCCATATTTTCCTTTAGTTCTTTGAGCATATTTTAAGTCTTTCTCTTGAATATCCCAGGTATGATCTTCCTCATCGATGGTTACTAATGCTTCAATCTTCTCATTTCCCTAGGCCATTGCTTCCTATTTCTTTTCATATATTGTAATATTCTGTTGAAACCTGGACACTTTGGTATTTTAATGTGTTATTGCTGGACTTTAGACTCTGAGGCAGCTGTTCCTCAAGCTTATATGCAGCTAGTGTTATTACAGAGCTTTCCTTGTATGCCAGGAGCTGCTAAAAAAAAAATAAAAAGGAAAAAAAGAAACACCTTTCTAGCCTTTGAAGATTGACCTGTGAGAGTGCTCTCCTTCAGAGCTTATCCATACTATGAATTTACAGAATAGCGCCAGACCAAAACATAGGGGCCTCCCTGACCCCCTTTCTGGACATACGTCTTGTCTTGGGTATGTGTGTGTAGACTTCAGAATTCCCCTGTTTATATGGATAGGAAGTCCCCTCTTCCATAGGAAACAGTTTCCTCATGGTCTCAGGCACTGCACCATATGTCCTATAGCTAGCAATTCCTTGATCCAGACATCTATTTGACTGCTCTCCCACAGCATTCCATAGGAGAGGTTTCTGAGCTACCTTCTACACAGAGGGCAATTTCTGGCACAGTGAGTCCCTCAGATCACCACCAGATAGATTGGTCAAGACATATATGCTCTCAGTATGTGCACGAGGGTTACTCAGCTCCCTCCGGAACTGTGACCAAGGATCCACACTGGGAGCACAGGCTGGCTCCATGCTAAGCCAGTGAAGGATATGGGGAAGAGACCCACCAGGGTACCACAAGATCCTATCACTTTTAAGTAGCCTTTTTCTTGATTCAGTGCTTGCCTTATTACTGCAGTTCCTTACTTGTTTACTAGAGCTTTGTGAAGGATGTTTCTGCCAGTTCTTGCTGATTGTTCAAAGCTTCTGTCAGGGAAGAGTCCTAAAACTCCTCACTCTCCCACCTTGACCAAATCTGCAAGTTTTTTATCCTAGCCCCAGTATGACCAGTTTCATCATACTTGTGACACAGTTTTTAGATCAGGTGAAAATAATATACAGAATACCCACTGTGATTGCTGTACAAGGAATGTAAGAAATTTAGATGATACATACTTTGGTGAAATTATCCTCATAAGTTATCACTATAGAAAGACTCATTGCCTCAGACAAGGAAATGTACACTTTGACTTGAGAAGATTTTCCTTCCTGTTAAAAATTCCATAATCTAATAACCTTGCCCCATGGAAGTAGATGAAATGAATTTTGCAGCTAGTGAAAACTGCACATCAGCCACTACATTTTTGAGACCTTTAAGATGAAAACAGAGTTATGAGTCTCTTCAACCAATGGTGCTGGGAAAACTGGATGTCCACATGCAAAAGGATAAAAAGGACCCCGAGCTCACACCATATACAAAAATTAATTCTAAATGCATCAAAGACATAAATGTAAGAGATAAAGGTATAAAATTTTTAGAAGAAAACACAGGGAATTATCTTCAAGACCTTGTATTAGGCAATGGACTCAAACTTTCCACCAAAAGCACAAACAACAAAGAAAAAAGTAGATAAATGGAACTTCATTAAAATTTAAAACTTTTATTCATCAGAGAACATTATCAGAAAAGTGAAAAGAAAACCAACAGAATGGGAGAAAATGTTTGGAAACTGATATATCTGATAAAAGTTTAAAATCTAAAATATGTAAAGAACTACAACTCAACAATAAAAGACAAACATCCCAATTAAAAAACAGGCAAAGGTCTTGAATAGATATTTCTCAAAAGAAGATATACTAATGGCCAATAAATATGTGAAAAGATGCTCAGTCTCATTAGCCATCAGGGAAATGCAAATCAAAACCACAATAAGCAGAGCAGATGTAGCTCAGTGGTTGAGCACCTGCTTCACATGTATGAGGTCCCAGTTTCAAACCCCAGTACCTCCTAAAAAAGAAAAAAACACACAATGAGATACCACCTCTCACCTACTAGAACAGCTATTATTAAATATAAAAATTAAAGGAAAATAAGTTCTGACAAGGATAAGGAAAAATAGGAACTCTAGTACGTCGTTGGTGGAAATGTAAAATGGTACAACCACTGTGGAAACAGTTTGGTGGCTCCCAGAAAGCTAAACATAGAACTACCATATGACCCACAGTCCCACTTCTAGGTATATATCCAAAAGAATTGAGGGGAAGAGGATGTGACTCAAGCAGTTGGGTGCCTGTCTACCATATGGGAGGTCCCGGATTCAGTTCCCGGTTTCTCCTAAAGAAGATGAGCAAGACAGTGAGCTGATGCAACAAGATGATGCAATAAGGAGACACAATGAAGAAACACAATGAGAGACACAACAAACAGGGAATGGAGGTGGCTCAAGTGATTGGGCGCCTCCCTCCCACATAGGAAGTCTCAGGTTCGGTTCCTGGTGCCTCCTAAAAAAAGACGAGCAGACACAGAGAGCACACAATGAAAAGACACAGAGAGAAGACAGTGAGCGCAAACCATGGGGAGGGAGGGAGGGAGGGAGGGAGAAATAACTAAATAAAATAAATCTTAAAAAAAAAAAAAAAGAATTGAAAGCAGAAACTTGAACACAACAGTGTTCATAGCAGCATTATTCACAGTAGCCTAAAGGTGGAAGCCACCAATGTGTTCATCACCAGAAGAATGGATAAATGAAATTTGGTATATACATACAATGGAATATTATTCAGCCATAAAAAGGAATGAAGTTCTGATACATGCTACAACATGGATGACCTTGAAAATATCATAGTGAGTGAAATAAGACAGACTCAAAAGGATAGATACTATATGATTCCACATATATGAAACAACTAGAGTATACAAATTCATAGAGACAGAAAGTAGTGTACAAGTTACCCAGGGCCAGGGGAGCAGAAAGTGAGATAGGGAGTGTAATAGGTACAAAGTTTCTGTTTGGGGTAATGGAAAATTTTTGGTAATGGATGGTGATGGGGATAGCACAATATTGAAAATGTGATTAATCCCACTGAATTGTAAGCTTGGGAGTTGTTGAGATGGGAAATTTTATGTTGTATATATGTTTACACAATTATAAAAAAAAGAGAGACACTAAAGAGAGAAAGACAGTCAAATATAATACATGATTCTGAACTGGATCATGTATTGCATTTAATTGCATTTAAGAGGAGAAAATGCCCAAAAGGACATTCTCAGACAGTTGAAAAAATGGAATATAAAGCATCTGCTTTATATTAATGTCAAATTTCTTGAACTTGATAACTGTATTTAAAGAGGTTACGTAAGTGAATATCCTTGTTCTTGGGATATATACATGAAAGTATTAAGAATTCAAGGAGCATTATATATGCAGCCCACTCTCAAATGTTTAGTAAATGGATAGATAAATAGGGAGGGATGGAGGGATGGAGGGAGGGATGGAGAGAGGGACAGAGGGAGGTCGATAGAATTATATAACGATGTGGCAAAAGGTTGGTAAATCTGGGTATCTGGTTAGAAGGAATATTGGAGTTTTCTGTATTCATTTTGTATTATTTTTGCAACTGTCCTGTAAGTTTGAAATTATTTCAAAATAAAAAATTTAAGTTAAAAAACCAGGGTTTTGAAATTTTGTTGAATGAGGAAGTAGAGTATTTGGTCATTTCAGCGTTTTGGTGCATGACATATTTCAAAATGGGATCATGGAGTCAAAGTCAGCTGGCACCTAGTCGGTACAGTCTGTCAGGAAGAGGAAATGAGGTGATGGGGGTGCGGAGGGAGTGAAGTGATGGTGGGGTGGAAATAGTAGAGATAGATGGGGGATGTACAGCATCCAGAAGGATATTCTTGGTGATCTTCAAAAGATAGTGTGCCCCAAGATACAATCCTGTGGTTGCTTATGGGTATTGTAAATATGGCCACATCACTTTTATATACTTCTGGTGTTGAGGAGAGGATGCCAAAAGGCATCCAACTATGTCTCTAACTGGAGAGTAAAAGGTCAAGTACTCTTTCTGGGAAATACTCTCTACACAGTGCAGGCGTGGCCAAGCCTGCGAGGTGCAAGTTTGTCCGGTATGCTGTTTCACTGCCATCCAGGGGCAACCCCAGTCAGGGCCCAAGATAACCCTAACCCTCCTGAGATCGTGGACCCCTTTGCAGTGTGTACACATTAATAATTTATTTTCTCTTAAGTAATAGTAACATGGCAATAATAAAAAAATAGGCAGCAACCGAGGTTTCCTGTAGATACTACAATTTCTTATTTCTCTGA
>JAQZBX010020060.1:0-18371 GCA_029593785.1 Cabassous unicinctus
AAAAAAAAAAAAAAAAGAAAGAAAGAAAAAATTCTGGGAGGATGTGGAGAAATAGAAAGACTCCTTCACTGTTTTTGAGAATGTTGAATGGTGCAGCCTCTGTGGAAGACAGTTGGGCAGGTCCTCAGGGAGCTAAAT
The DNA here is from genome assembly GCA_029593785.1 of Cabassous unicinctus. Taxonomy (NCBI): domain Eukaryota; kingdom Metazoa; phylum Chordata; class Mammalia; order Cingulata; family Chlamyphoridae; genus Cabassous; species Cabassous unicinctus. The sequence continues at coordinate 139 of JAQZBX010020060.1, forward strand.
ATGGAATTGTCTTATGATCCAGCAATTCCACTACTAGGAATATATTCAGAAGTGAAAACAAGTACGCGAACCTGACATCTACACACCGACGTTCATAGCGACATTACTCACAATTGCCAAAAGATGGAAACAACCCAAGTGTCCACCAACCAATGAATAGCTAAACAAAATGTGGTCTATACATATGATGGAATACAATTGAGCTGCAAGGAGAAATGAAATTGGAACGCATATGACAACATGGATGAACCTCGAGATTATGAGTGAAATAAATCAAACACAAAAGGATAAGCATTTTATGGTCTAACTTTAAGACGATGTTCTTCCTTCAGATGTTAATTATCTTCATTTTTCATATGTCTGGCCTCTCTCCAACCTTAACAACTCATTCTGTCTTACCAACTCACATGAAGGCCATCTTTGATAACCTATGCCCTTTATTCAGATCATCATACTGTTATTTCCTTTGTAACTCTTTACTAAATAAAACCTAGATTTTAAGTTCTACAAATATATTCACCAGACCTACCCTATAATTCAATAGAGTCACTGACCCATAGTAAATATTGATTTAATATTTCTTAAATGGATGAATGAAAGAGAAGTAACGACAATTCTTAGAGCTGTTTTTATAAGTGCCCCCTAATTATCCAGTTAGTAATGCAGAATAGACTTTTGTATGAACTATGTATCAATCTGTTAATAATCTGTATAATTCATTCCTCTTGTCCTCTCCTCAACCAATCTAATTTTTAAATATCAGTTTCTGTGATTTCTTCTTATGGCTAAATATTAAGTAAAACTGCCGTACATAAAGGTGCTCTTGTAAATATGATAATAACTATATTTCTTCTAAACTGTAAACCTGACAGATTAAGGTCAGAAGAATATCCAGGCAGAAATTTCTGTAAAGAACTGTCCAGAGTTTCAGACTATAACTACAGAAGTCTTTGTCATAGCTGATCATAAGTATCCCATAGTTTTGGTGCAGTCCTTTCTGCAGATTGACAATTGGATGTGAAGGTTTCCAACATCATGTAACTAAAATTCATCAGGTCTCATACAGAATCATTCTGCAAGACGCTAATGACTAACAGGAGGAATTCGTCGCTGTGGCAGATTGATGGTAGCCACAAATTTTTGACATTTGTCCCATTGACAGGCAGGGTCTAATTCCCTACCCCTGAATCTCAGTATGAGCTTGATGTCTGTTTTGACTAATAGAAATATTTGCAAGTGATGCTTTGCCAATTTCCAGGTACAGGCCAGAAGAGGTTCCTTGTGCTTTGGAAAGCCATCATATAAGAAGTGCCAAGACCCTGTGACCTCCACATTGCCAGAAGAGAAGTTCAAGCCATATGGAGAAGACATGGAGGCTAAAATCCCTGATGGAAAGAGGGAGAAGCCAAGGAGGCTGAGAACTAAACTGTGGTGAAGAAGCCACCTTCAAAGTGCATCTTCCAGCCTCAGTCACTCCAGCTGGCAGCATGTAACTCAGAGAGAAACTGCTTAGATGAGCCCTTCTGAAATTCCAGACCCTCAAAATAACGAGGAAATCAAATTGATTGTTTTAATCCACTAAAAGTCAGGGTAGTTTCTTACAAAGCAAGAGATAAAATAATTTTCTCTTTATTTTAGGAAAACTGGAGATGATTTCAGAGAGTGAAACTTTTCTCATCCAAGATATTTTTGCTTTTTTAGTCTACAGCTATCTCCTTAAATACTCCAGTTGTGAATAGTGGGCCTGCAGATATTTTCATTGTAAGATGCTTCCATTTCTATAAAAGGGTGATTGTTTAAATTGCTTATGCAAATTAAGCAGTTGCTTGCAAAATTAAAGATAAAGAGAATGACTGTTTTAGACCGTTTTATGATTTTTAGATGTAGAAAAGGAAGATAATGTGATAAATAGACTCACGATGTATTTGGATGTGAATTTTAAACAAAGCTAATTTTATACATAACAGTGTTCCAGAAAGAGTCTATTTACAGACTTTCGGTGGTTAGCAAGAAACTGCTATCTCTCCTCTATAAGCATATCCAATGAAAATAAGCAGTTACAATCATGCTTAAACAACTGCTTTTATCAGTAATATGGAATGCCTTATATTTGTCAAGTAAATAAAAACTCTTCCTTTCAAATTTTAATTTTGAGAGCTGTTAAGTGGGTGGTCATTCCTAAGTGAGGACTGCTGAAAACCAATAATTTGAATTTCTAAAATCTGTATGCCAATTAAAACCTTAGTGAAAACAGAGAAAGCTTTTCAATTGACTTAGGATGTTCTTTGGTAAAATTGCTTTGCACAGTGCTCTCTGTGTCCTATTTATATGAGATAAGCCTTCCAGGATGCAAGTTAAGAAGAGTGACGGGTTGCCTGGATGCAAAGAAGAATAAGAACAACTGCCACTAAAATCTAAGACTTCTGATATCCCAGTACAGGTTGTGTACAGCAGTGACTTGGGAGGAGGGAGGAGAATCAGTAAGCTGGGCTCTTTTCTGAGTGTTCAGAAAACTCTTCAGAGTTTATATCACCTTCAGGATGAACACTGCATAGCTTAGGTGCTAACCGTATTCTCCAAATCTATTCCTTTGGGGTGGGGGGCGGGGAAAATTTAGCCATCATCACAGAAGTGCAAATATAGGGGAACATCTTTAACGGATGAAAGCAGATCATTTTTATATTTTGTATTTGTCCATAAGAAATTCTAATAAGGACACTGGTGATGCTAAATTGAGATTCTCACATAAGTCACTTCAATACCCATCATCAGTTTAACTGGGGATGACTGTAACATTACTGAATAAATCATTTTCTGCTAAGAAGCAAAACATTTCGAGTGCTATTACAGTAGGACCAGATACTCAAGGGCGAGAAAAAGCTCAGCAAGACTATGTAAACTGTATTTATAAAATATGATTTATACACCAAGCCCAGAGAAAATTCTAAACTTCACATTTTGTGAAATACAGTTGGATTATTTTTTACTGCAAATAGGGGTATAGCTACTTTCTAGGAGGTGCCAGGTCTGCAGGTTTGAAAACTCACCAAAGGCAGGACACAGCGTTTTTAATGTCAGGGGGAGATTTAGTGGGAAATTTTTGATGAAAGAGGGATGGCTCTCTAGCCAAGGTCTCTTTGTGGGAGACAACGTTGGTAAATAGCAATCAAAAAGTACTACCTCTCAATAGGCGTTAGGTCACTGATCTGGCGTGAAACATTCATCTGAAGTCTCCAAAGTCCCCTGGGGTTGCAGGATTTCATGGTGAATAGGAAATAAAATAAGGCTCATGTCTGAATTTTCCCTCGAATGCCCTATAGAGCTTTTCCTGGGCAGGCTTAAGCAATATTGGCTGGGATCTGTAGACGCAAAGCAGGAACTGCCACTGCTCATACAATTGTTTTCTCTATGAATAAAGAGAACATTTCTTTTCTGAAGTTGTCAAGTTTGCATTGTTCAAATACACAGTAATGATGCAGAAAACATATTTTTCCTGGTATGGATGGGGAAAAGATAATAAACAAAACTAATAAAAAATAAGAAGCAATAGCAGTTCCTAGATATATTTCCACTCTTTTTTATGAGCCTTTATTTTCACAATGTGCGGCATCATTTCACTTAAATTACTTGGCTAGGCTGAGATATAATCCCTAATTCACATCCCTTACCTACCAATCAGATTCAGAATTCACAAACTAGGCCTGATTGTTTCCAAATTGGAGCACTTGGAGATATAGATCACTTTTTGCTAAAAGCCAGTCTCATAGAGTCACCAGCAGAATGTAGAAACCTACATGTATTAAAGGAATATCAGGTCAGTTGTATTCATCACCTGGCCTAGCAAAGCTGAGGGATCAGGTGAGGTGCATAGCAAATGCTGCCATGCTTTTCAGAAGACTTGTCCTTCTCTCAGTTTATCCTTGAATCAGGGAACATGAATTATGTAACATGAGTTTAATCCCCGAAACCTGAGCACTAGCTACATCTTATAATAAATGTTTATTCTGCACAACGGAGCAATCTATACTTAACATTTGCAGAAAAGAAAGTTTACCGTGGAATATAGAAGTCGCACAGGGTAATTTATGGGAGATTATGTTGCGATTATTCTTAACGCGATAATTTCTAATTGAATGCTGTGGTCTCTTGCGTTGATGTCTGCCCCCTCCCAATATTCCTTCTACTCATGGTTCACCAGTCTAGACACTCGTCCATTTTTCAAACCTTTGTATGGAATACAGTAGCCTTCATAAAATGACCCATTTCCAGTTGACTGAAATGAAACCAAGTTTAGAGAAATGAATAAAAATGTCAAATCTTACTGATGAGGGATTATATTAGTTCTTGCATTTAAAAATCAGATTGGGGAAGTATGGGTCCTAATTCAACCAGTGTCTCAGATGATATGAATGTGGGTCTTTCTATCTTCCTGTAATGTTTTCAGAAAAGCTTTTTAGCATCTGCCAAACTCTATGATACTTGTAACCTGGCTATAAACATATATATGAATGTCATATGATCTTAGATCTTTCACAAAAGACATGAGAATATTCTTTATGTTGCTAGATGATTATTAAATTTTGTAGAAGAGTGAAAGCTGGGAATAGGAATTTTGGCAACTTTCCCAGAGCTCCAAAACAGGAAGAAAAAGTCGTGGGTGGTTTCACTCTTTTAACAACTAGAGGATTTCCTTTTAAAGAATTCTCACCTTCAGAATTAGAACTAAATGCCTAATCTTTAGATATAAATATGGAACTCAGCTTGATATCACAAGTCAGTCCTGATATTATACACAGACATAGTGTGTGTAATAGGGATAAAACAGATGATGTTGGAACTGAAGTCTTGGGGCTCTGTGTTAATACAATATTGAGATCATAATATTAATGAGAACTGATTACATATATACTATCCTAGCTAGCTTCCTAGGATGTTGACAATGAATGAGATAATTTTCTTCTTTTGCAAAGATGTACTGCTTGGCTAGAAGTTAGTACTCTGAACATCTACGAAAATATTCTTTGCACTCCTTCCTCCCTAGGTTCTTATTGCTTTCTGGCTCATCTTTGCATCTTCCAGAAGATGGCAGAAAACAAGTTGCCTAATGGAAACAAGTAGGACCAAGCAGTCTGACTCCTCTGAAGCTGAATAATAGGGTCCTATCATGTCAGAGAAATTAAGATCTTAGAGTGGGCCTGACCATGCCTCAGTTGAGCAGCTGAAGTCCACTTCACAGTTGGCCTAAGTGGGATGTCTTTTGCATAAAGTTTGCTAAAATTCTAAGTGGTAAGAGTCATCCTTGAGGTGAAGATGAAGGGAAGCACAAGACTGACTACTGGAAGAAGTAAGGGACTGAGGAAGTAGTAGACCTCAAATATCATGCAAATCAACAAGTACAAGAGAGGGTCCAAGGGAAGACTTACCTCCATGAAATCTTCTGCACGGTGTTGATCTGGCCCTGACATCTGGGGCTTAGAAATGGTTGAAGAATTTCCTAAGGATATTCAACATAGGGATGAACTGGAATTTGTAGCTTTGTGTCCCAAGGTAGTGTTTACTAAGCCATGCTGTTCCCTGAATTCTTTCCCACCTTAACTTTCAGAAGCCCAAGCCAAAGCCCCTTTCCTTTTACCTCCTAATTTAGAGAAAATTTCCTTTCAGTTTTCTTCTTCCTTATGCTGTGGTTAGCTGCCCTGGGGTCCTAGAGAAAAAAAAAAGTCTTGAATGGCTTAAGACTTCACTTTGTGGTTCTTAGACAGTAGAGGGATTTCAGAAGAAGTTGTAATTTTAGGTCCAGATTCTTATTCTTAATAGCCGGTCAGAACCAACCCTGGGAGTTCTCTTTGGATGGCCTGTCAATTTTATAATGGAATTTATCACAACTCTCTCTTTTGGATTTAATTGCCACAAGTAAGTTATTGCAGTAAGTTCTCAACTATGGTGCTATGCTGCAGTGTGAAAACAAAGAAAAGTTATATGACTTCATTGTATGTTTAATTCTCTGAGTATGATATTTCCTGAAATAAGAGAAGGAATATTTTCTTGGTCCTCCTAGAGAAGGAATGCTTTTATTAAAAAAACTTAGTCATAAATAAGAGCCATCTGCTTTCATACAAAAATGACCTTAATAAGTATGTTTAGAATGACTGAAAGAAATGTTTGTTTATATATTCTTCACACCAACACTGCAAGTTGAATATTTTCAAATTCATTGAATAGGAAAGAAAACTTTGACACAGAAAGGCATACTTATTTGTCCAAAGTTATATAATAGCTGCTATGTATCAGAGCCTGAATTTGAACATTGGTTTCTCTGGCTCCTAATCACACATGGTTTTCTCTGCCATGGTGAAGATCCCTCCTATCCTCTTTGCTGAGGTGCATTGATTTCCTACTACATTCTTTTTAGCAATCTCAAATCTATTTCTCACTCTCATAAGGCAGTGTGATTTCCTTTTGGATAATTCCAGCTCCACCTCGGTAGGCAGCATGGGTAAGCTTAGCATTGAAGCTTCCTGCCCTGCCCTAGCCATGTTATAGGCACACGACTTAGAGAATCCAATCGAATGCTCCCCCAGGAATTATAATCTTAAACAATGTTTAATACCAGAAAGAGGTTTATAGAATCCAACCCAGACTATCAGTGTGGAGAGTAGTTGCTGCTGTACGTATGCCCACCTAAAGAAGAGTCAGGGAGAAAAGGCTGGAGTGTACTTTATTTATTCTAAGAACTTTAAAACAGATACTCTACTCTGGTAGTCTTGATCACAGTGGTTGAATTTATCCAGCCCATTCTTTTCACTCCATATGACACAGAGAATATTTCTATAGTAAAATTTTAGTGGTGGGGATGGGGATGGGATAGCCATGGATTTTGCTAGAGACTCAGCAATTGACTCAGTCAATATTGCCTGTATATGCTATTATACTCACAGTAACTTACCAATTTCAGTGTCCTTTTCAACTCTGAATGAACTATGAGAGAATGAATTTATGAGAGCAAGCTACCCCTTTGCTTGGCCAAACTCCAAATTGAGACTAGGGTGCTTAATTCATAATGTAACAGCAGTTCCTTATTTCTTCCTTGAAAATAACTTTCATGAAACTATTTATGTTATTCTTTGAAAGCCTGAAAGGTAGAAGACATTTAAAGGTATTTCAAAGTGTGCTTTCATCACATAGTGATAAATTCACTTACCAGAATATTAATGCTAAAGAACGTCTCTTTCTGGAAGTAATCAGTGCTTTAAAAAAAAAAAAAAAAAGATAGGGAAATAATTTCGGCCTTCATTAGCCTGTCATGATTCAGGGTGTCTGCTTAACCACCCGATTTCCCTCTCTTTTTATTTCTTGTCTGTTCCTCTTTCTCCATATTCCCACCTCACTTCTTTATGTTACTTGAATATGTCGTTCTCTGTTTCTAGTCTTAACTTCCTTTTTTGCTCTGTCTCTCTTGTGTGATTACCAGGTTCCACAGACAGGACTGAAATATGAGTGAAAATGACTTAATAAGGATTTCCTATTCAGAAAAATTTGTCTTCGGTGGTGTTTGATGATTTCTCCTGAGAAAAAGGCATCCAAAGTCTTACCCTAATCATCTCTCAGCAAAACATTTCAGATTGGCCAAGCAGCTGTACAAACGAGAGCTAGAAACAGACAGAATAAAAAAAAAGATTTCCTGCCGCAGCAAACACAATGATGCTTTTATATTGATAACACTCTTGGAGCAATTCCTCCATTTCTAGCAAAGGCCATTTAAAGTGCAGGTTAACAATGAGAAATCTAGCCCTTTTAAGACAGCATGCATGAATAACACGTTGGCTTGCAATTACCAACTTGCTTTATGATTTTTTCTATTTTTAAAAGAGTAACGTTACAGCTCATGCCATTACAGTAAATTGTCTTAAAATTAGATTGTTTTCCAAGGGGAAAAAGTTTTATTACTTTTAAGAAGTCCTAATTGATATATCAGAGAGAACACTATACCATTAAATACTTTTCAAAATGTTTTGCCCATGACTATTTGGGTAAGAAGAAAGGGAAATATAACCTTCCTGGGGATCTGACCAGAGAGCCTTAAATGGTTCACTACTCTGTGCAAGAAATTTCTTTCAAGTTTCATATTTATCTTAAACATCCACATAAATTTGCATTCTGGTCCTTAGCAGTATCACATTTAATAGAAAAATCATGTTTTAAATTACTTTGCTTAATTTTCCCTTTAGTCTTTGAGAAAAATATAATCCGGCTGCATGCATCCTCCTGGGATGCCATTTCACATCCCACTTTTAAGACGTGCAGACCAAAGAAGATGCTTTTTCAAACAACTGAAGAGAAATACATATTGCTATTCTGTACAGGATATAAACAGTCGATCCTCCATTACATATTAGATTATTAAATGTGCTTTAAAAGATACATGAAACCAACATATTCAATTACTCATCCCTTCAGTCAGTCAACAACGATTTACTGAGTCTTTACTCTGTGTTTGATCTGGGTTGTGCTCTGTGGAGGAAGCTGGTAAACAAGGCAATCAAAGATATTACCCTCACGGTGTTAGAATTTTATGGAAACTGTGGGTGATTAACGAGTTAGTATAATGAAAAAAAGATAAATACTTAAACAAACCAGACAGTGACACATTTCATTCAAGTTTCATGAAGGAATAAAGAGCTGATGAGATAAAAACCTTGGAAGAAGCCAATTTGGGTAAAAGGACTGGGGGATGCCTCTTTGAGAAGGCTATGATTGTGGTAAGATCTGAAAGGAAAGAGCCACCCTGCAAATTGGGGATACTGATCACATTGCTTACATGCAAAAGGGGTTGGATTTAAAGCCAGAGATGCTCTTTAAATATGTGGTTATTGGTTCTCTTCTAACTCTTGGATTAGAGATTAGCTAAAATCTTGACTCAGTTACTGTCACTTTTTCCTGATTTCCATGTGCAAAGCTGCGCTTCTTGCTACCGTCATTTCATACATATGTCACGATGTCTGGGGGAATACATCTTGAGATGTATTGATGCAAACATTGATGGAAACTTTTTTAGAATCATTAATACTTTCTAGATAGTAATCCTGTTAACCCAGATTTTATAAGAGGGTTCATCTTTCAGGAACCCATTACACTTGGCTTACATACATACAGGAAATTTTGGAAAGAAACAATGACATTTTAACATCCAAACTGAAGAATCCTTTTACTCCTTCCATAGAAGGGTTAAATACACACGCGCACGCACACACACACACATTTTCAACTTCAGGAAATTTTCTTCAAGTGCAATTTGGAATACAAATGCTAGAAAAATGTAGTAGCAGAGAAACTCTAGTTGAAACCTCATCTGGAGGCCAGGTCACCTTCCAAATGGGCCTTTCCCTTCCATATTTCCCCTCCCTTACCCCTTTTGTCCACAGCAGGACATAAGTCACTGGATACTTGATTCACCCTGGGCTCCTAGGAGTATAGGAACATTGTATCCTAGTCCAATAAAAAGATACACGACAGTCTTCCCTTTTTACCCCATGCTTTTATAAAAGGAAGTAGAAAATCTATTAAATGTTATTAAAACCAACCACACTGTTGCCTTGATGGGAGTTGAAAGTAATATTAACATACTCTTAATTTTACAAATAATTTTTAGCAGTGCATTATAGCAGAACATTCCACAAAATTCTACTTTCTGCACCTTTATTTTAGAAAAATCTCTTCATTCTATGAAGCTCTAATTCTTGTATTCGTTCACTTGGATTACCTCAAAGAGAGTTACTTTCTCAAAATGCTAATTTAATTATTTCTCATTCTCCATTCAGGGCTAAATTATTCCAATCACCAAAATTTCCTGTTTGGTTCAGACCAAACATCCACAAATGACTCTTATATTGGTATCAGCAATAATACATTATTAAAGATGCCCCAGAATGTACAAACTCTTAAAGAGAAAGTACTTCTTGGAAATGTTTCTAAAATAGTTTTCATTCCATGATTAAACGTTTGATTAAAGAAGAAAAATACTTTCTGTTATGTGTTCCACTACTGTATTGCCTATAGTTTGAAATAGACTTTAATAGGTGGGCTAATTTACCTACTCCTAAAATAGTGTCAGTTAGGTGACTCTAGTGCAGGGGTTGTTAACAAGGGGTTTGTGAGCTTGAATTGAAATTCAAAAGAACATTAATCTTGAGGGGAAGTGTTGGTGCAGGTGTGATATATTTATTAAATATACACAGTATAGTGTGGACTTAGTAAGGGGTCCATGGTTTTCACCTGACTGGCAAAGGAGTCCGCGGAAAAAAATAGGTTAAGAACCTCTGCTTTAGTGGAAACTTGCTATTATCTAAGGCAATACCTGCATTCTTACCAGGTGCTTCTAATTCACACTCACACTTCAGGGCCAGGGAACTAAACTTGTGATAGCTTATTGGGTTAGTTTATGGTTATTGAAATCAATCTTACGGAGGAAAAATCAACAAAAATTACTTTCTATAAGGATTTACTCAAGTGTTATCATTTGGTCGTCTACGGCTGGGGAGTTAATCATTAGATTAATTTCCACATAGGAGGATGTATAAAGGATGCTATCTACAATTAACTTGGGGACTCAGAATTGCTTTATCAAAACAGAGGGTTACTTCTAGAAAAGTTATATATTGTACGGAGATGTTTCTTATAATAACCTCAGAGGCAACAAAAATTTTTTTCAATCAGTTATTTAGGGCTAATTTTTGAGCTTTAAGGATGAGTATTAGTTTTATCCCTTGAGGATGCTCTGACTTTTTTTCTTTCAATAAAAAATGTATAAATTTCTCTAAGTGTGGGATGAGGAAATTATGTATATCTTCATAAGTAAGTGTGAAAAATAGAGGAGGCTCAGAAAAATTGTAAAGGGTCAATATTTATAATTTTGAAAATTGCTTTTCTTTATTTCTGTGGATTTTCCTTCTGATTATTTCATGCAATATGGTATTTTTTGGTACAAATTTTACACAAACAAGGGTTTAAGTTAGGGCGAATACCTTGCCCTATTGCTTAAAATCTTATAACTTATATTATTAATATACTAGAAATAGGTTCATACTAAATCTGATTTCCCAGTCCTAGTTCTAGTTTGTCTATCAATATGTAACTCTGGTATATCAGGTTTTATACCAGTTGCTCAGAAAATCATAAACCTGAATTACTTTCTAACAGTTTTCCTTGGTTTATGTAAAGCAATTCTTTGGAATGAAAATCTGGAACAGAGCAAGTGGGAAAGGGATAATGGTCTCTAGACAAGAAAAGATTTAACATCAATGAAAGATAGAAAATATTTTAACATTCAAATTCTATTTTTCTCTATAAGTTTTGCAACCTAAACAAAAGAGAGATGGAGAATATAGTAGAGGAAACTGGGTCAAGGGTAAATGGGAACTTTGTGTTTGCAAGTTTTCTCTAAATCTAAACTTATCCCAAAAATAAAAGTTTATTGAAAAAATTTTAAAAAGGCTGAGGAATTCAGCATCTCCCCAAATCCTAAAGCTTCCTTGGACTCTCCAAGAGACATTATTTGGGGAAAGATGGAAATTGACTTTATAAATGAAAAGAAAAATGAATGTAAATGCAGATCCTGTTTGAATACAATTCTACACTAAAGTCTAGGACTGAAGCATTATCAGTTAAACAAACATACTGGCAAACTAAAGGTATAAATATTTCCATACAATGTATCCTTCTACGTATTTCAGTTTGAAATGTTAGCCTTTATCTATGTCTTGAGGAAAAGTATATTTTTGGACTGGTCTATCAGAAAAATATTGTACTTTTCATGAAATTGGCTGTTCTAAACATTTTGTAACTAATTATTTAGTTGTAAAGTATTCAGAGCATTCAGATAAAGGTTGTAAAATGACGGAAATATTTAAGGTACTTATTCAAGTTGTGTTATATCTTTTGTCTTTTTGAGATAATATTGGATAGAAAAACTAGGCACACATTTCAGATTGAAAGAACCAGCTGATCTCATAACAACAACAAAATTAATATAATTATAATAGTCTGTGAACTGAGTATTCAGTTCATTCCAGTCCTTTTTGAAGTCATTCATAGGCCAGTCCTAATGCTAGAAGTGAAATGAGGAATAAATAATAGACTATAAAACTAGATTTTTAAGGCAAGACTTCAAATACCATTATACTTCTCGACTACAGAGCTGAAATGCCTTTCTAGTTTTAAAATATTTCACAGATTTTCATTATACATAAAATTTCCAAGTTCTTACCGTAACCTACATGGTTCTTCATCATAATAGCCCTTACCTAATCGTCAAGCCTTGCCCACTGTCTCTTGTTTTGCTCAATATGCTATAGCTACTGAGCTCCCTGAAGTTGCTCAGGCATTCTTAGCCTGGAATAATCTTCCCCAATTCTGTGTCTCCATCTCCTACTCTTTCTCTCTCTTCCCCACAAACCCACCACATGCTCTTTAAGGACAAAGGGCTCTATCCTCTCTTTCTAGTTTATTAGATGCACACATGTGCACACACATACCTCTTCCTTAAAGAGCCAGTTCCTCCCTCTCATCTTTCTTGTTTATTACACACACACACACACACACACACACACACACATCTATATACACACTCTTGAAATAACTATCTCTTCCTTCTCGGCTCTTTGATTTCAGCATAAAGGGAACATATATTCTGGTATCTATCCTCTCTCTTTCTCTCTCTGCCCCCCCCCACCCCACACACACGTGCAGACATACACACACGTATAATCTAGTATCTGTTTTCTGTTTTTCTCTCTTCATCCATTAGGTATTCTATTTAGTAACTAGAAATAGACAAAGTTTTGAGAGGAGAGGTGGCAAAGGAGAAAAAGGAAGCTTAGAGTGAGTTATGACAGTGTTCTCCCACACTAGGTACCTGAGGCAACTCTTGAGAATCACAGAGAAAGGTGATTTGGACTGAAAACTGTGGAACAATCCCAGGGGCTCTTTGTGGTACCCTAGTAACAAGCAGAGCTGCTTTGGGACCCAGGTAATAAATTGGTGCATGAAGCTAGAGAACCAGGCACCCCCGCTTCCCCCCCAAAATACACACAGAAACACACATATCTCTACAGAAGCCAGTGTCTTCCAGTAGCCCAAGATTTGGGAACTTTTGATCTCCAGGGATGGAACACTGAAGAAGTACATTGGCATTTTTTCAATAAGAAGTTTCCTCAAACATATTTCCAGAGAACAGTGGTGGAGATGTGTGAACTGGAGGAAGAGTTGGAATAGGGAATTCACCCTGGATGACTGGAAGTGAAAGACTGGTGTAGGAATACAATATAGTATATATTTTGGAAATACAAAAACTAATTTTTGGATGGAGAGGGGTAATGATTATTCTGCTATTACCTGGATGAGGTCTTATAAACCAGAAGACATTTGGACTACACTACATATTATACATTGTCATTGGACATCATTTATTTTCTTGTCACATTAAGTGTCAAACATATTAATGTTTATTTCTCTAATAAATCTTGAGATATATTAGAGAAACAACTTGTATCATTTAGGTTAGAATTTCTCCTAAAATGTTTGTTATTTGTGAAATAAATATCTGATAAAAACCCACCTAAATGAACAGGAGCAAATGTGGTCTCTGAAATTTTGTCCATGGAAGAGACAGATTCCTATGATGCTTTTCATGTCTTACTTATGTCAACTGCATGAATTGATATCAAGCACAGAAATCATCCCTCACAGCAGAGAGCAAGCATATCAAATTGTTTATCTCATTAGATCATGCAAGTGTGATATGTCCTTGTGATTATAATTGTATTATCTCTCATATTTTATCCACAGTGAACCTAGAAGGACATCCTTTGGACAAAATCAGCCTAAATGCCAAGCATGCAACCAAAAAACTGCACAATTTACATGCTTTAAGAAATTACAGACTACTTAAAAATATCTTACTTCTCAGGTAACAACACAGAAAAGCAGGTTTAAAATTTCTTCCATACAAAACAGATCACAGAAATTTAAAACAGAGTTCATGGTTATTATTTTACAGTGTAGTAATATTCTTTTATAATGCACATTAATAAATTATCTAGAATTCGCTTATATACCATAAGTCAAATTTTATTATTAAAATATAAACGTCAGTTTGAAGACAAGTTCTTGTGTACTTTATTCCTTGGAAGTCACATTTATAATATATTGCTCATTAATATATTCTACACAGAATCCTCCTTAATGTATTCTTATTAACAGATATAATGTAGGAAAAAAAGGATTTCATAGTTTAAAAAGTCAATGTTAGATGCTAGATTAAAGGAAGCTAAACATGTATCAAAGTTAATATAGGCTTTCTTTGAACTTTCATAGAGTAATGGACTAGAAAATAATGAATACATTTCTCAGTATTCCCCAAGTTATTTAACTACTCAAAAGATATGTAGGAACTATTATATACCCATGAACACATTTTTGCAAAGACATATCTAAATCCTTTTAGAACCTGTTTATAATTTCAGCTGATTATACCTGTCTTGGTATGGTTCTTTCAAATTATTTCCTGTGTTGTAAACCTGTACAGTTATTTATCCTAAGTTAATTTCATAGGATTAAAGCAATGGAATCTAGTTCCTAAAATTTAATTATGAAATCTTTGTTTTTCTTTTCTATATACTTCAGTCTTTATACCTCTATATTGAATCCTTTTTATAAAATATTCTTTTAGAAAAACTAACACCAATTTTTAGTAAACTCTGAAAGGACTGTTTTGTCTTTTTCTGGCAATTCTTTGCTATCTGTTAATGAAGAAAGTAAATTGTGAGGATTAGTACTCTTGGAGGATCAGAGTTACCAGATATAAATCTATAGAATGTGAGAGAACACAGCATGGCAGTGGGTGGCCAGACGTCCAGGGGTAGTAGGGACTGAAACTCTAGGGAGGGTTACAGAATACAACACAACACAGGCGAAGAGCAGATGAGGTGAGTGGGAGACGTGGAAGTAAGGAGATAGGGATCAGGGTGGAGATTCCCTTTCTCTGAAAATGGAAGGTTTAGCATTTTTAGAATAGACAAAGGGTTAAGTAGGTACTGATAACCTGCTCATGAAGGATAGAGATCAAAGTTCCTGAATACCACAGCAAACCATAATGGAATCAAGTTATTATCTGAACTCAGCCATGAAATATGAAAGAAAAAAATGAGCCCCACCACAGATTTCTCACATGTATCATAAGAAGGTTGGATTGTTCTTTGTTAAGAATTTTTTCAGTGCTAGAAGTCTGTTCTTTCTTGTAACCTATTAAGTAATCTTATCTCCCTTCTATTTTCTTGCTTTCTTTTCTGAAATTCAGATTCCACACCTGGCTAAATAATTGCAGATACAGAAACACTAGATTTTAGACAAACCTGGCATAATTTTTCTTATTATGTTCAGAGCCTCTCAAGATCTTGCTTCATATCTTGCATACTTTTTTGGCTACTATGGAAAATTGAGTCAATGTCCCCAGGAAATAACCTATAATGACTGACTCTAAGGTTTATCTCCTGAGTTTTAATTAACAGCTCATAGTTTCTCATTCCAAGGAAGAATATTGAAATACAGAAGTCCTTGTAACTATCAACTATCAGAGGGTATCCCAAAGACTTCTTGATCCTTGTAGCAGTTTGATATTATTGATGAATTCCAAAAAGACATATTGGATTATATTTGTAAACTGGTCTGTTCCTGAGTGTGATGAAATTATGATTAGGGCTCTAATTGGGCCCTGTCAGTAGGACGTTGAGTCCCCGTCCCTTGGTGGGTGGGGACTCAGAGATAAAAGACATGGCAAAGGAAAGAGTTGAGGTTTAGATGTTGGAGTTCTGATGCTGAGATTTGAGCTCGAGCCCCAGGAAGTAAGCACACAGAGAGAAGTCCCCCGGAAAAGAGCCGTTCGCCTGATGGTTCACAGCTGGCCTTGTGGAGAGAGGCAAAGCCTAAAGAGCCTCATATACAGCTGACCTTGTGGAGATAGCAGAGGAGCTGAGCCCACAGACAAGCAAGGCCCGGGAAGAGAGGAACCCACGAAGCCTGAACCTTCACAGACGTCGGCAGACAAATTGCTTCAACATGTGGCAATAAACTTAAGTGAGAGAAGTAACTTATGCTTTATGGCCTGGTAACTGTGGGTTTCTACCCCAAATAAATACCCTTTATAAAAGTCTACCAATTTCTGGTATTTTGCATTGTCACTCCTTTGGCTGACTAATGCAATCCTGAAAATTTTTTCCCATCAACTACCACCAAATTACACATTTCTACCACTGTCTTCTAAGAAAATTTGTGGCAATAAACTTAAGTGAGAGAATTCTATATTTGAATTCCATATTTGCACTAATTTAAATACTTTAAAAAAAAAAAAGAGCAACAAAGGAAAAATTCTTTAGCTTAGTCTCCATTTTCCTCCTTCTTAACTTATACCCATTGTGGTAGGCAGAAAAATGGTCCTCACAGATGTCCCTGTCCTAATCCTCAGAAACTATGAATATATTACATTGCAAAACAAAAGAGGCTTTGTAGATGTGATTGAGGCTAAAGACCTTTAAATGAGGAAATGATTCTGTATTATTCAGGTGGACTCAATCTAATTATGTGAGATTTTTTTCCCACTTTTTTATTTTTTAAAAGATACTTCGATTACATAAATGTTACAGAGAATATATAGGGGACTCTCATATGCCCCACTGCCCACACCTTGCACATTAGCAACATCTTTCATCAGTGCGGTACATTCATTGCAATTGATAAACACATTTTTAAGCATTGCCACTAAGCATGGATTACAGTTTACATTATAGTTTATACTCTCTCCCATTCAACTGTGTAGATTATAGCCAGATATATAATGGCCTGTATCTGTCATTGTAATGTCATTCAGGATGATTTCCAAGTCCCAAAAATGGCCCCCTATTACACCTGTTTTTCCCTCTCCCTAACCCCAGAACATCCATGGGTCATACATCAATGGTATTTCTTCCATTGCTAGAATCATAAGTAGTCTATAGTAGAATACTAGTAAGTTTATTTTAGCCCATAGTTCGTTTCCCAATCCTGAGGACTCTGGGATGGTGATGCCCATTCCACCATTAATTGAAGGGGGCTTCTATCCAATACATCTGATAGATGGGACCTTCTTGCTGCAACTGTAGGCACTCTCGGTTCCTTGGTATGTTGTTTGTCCATCATCTCCTTCCTGTTAGTTGTCCTGGGTGAGTCCATTGAACTGGAGAGTAGGTGTTGCAACTCCGTTGAGATTGAGGGCTCAGCTGGCACATGGACAGCCCAAAGATTTAAGTCTCTTGGGTGCACACCTACCAACTCTAGTACTAATTATAGGTTCAAATAGAAGGACAGAAGAGTCATGCATAGGGAAAACACTGCTGAGTTTAACTCAGTCACACTGGGGAGCATAAATACCAGATTAGGACCCACTGGCAAGGGACAAAATTCCTGAGGAGGTCTGCCCTGACTATAGTGTATGGATGTCTCCATATCCCTGAGGAGCTTTGCTATTTGGGGTAGTATCTAATTTGGCTGTCAATGAGATCCTGTTGAGATGTGTATAAGCACTACCTCTAGGATGGCCTCCCAAATCATTTTGAATTCTCTTAGCCACAAAAATTCAATTGTCTTTAGTTTTTCCCCTTTTGGTCAAGGATTTTTGTTTGTTTGTTTTGTTTCATTTTGTTTTCCAGTTGCATTGCTTTTTAGTACATGGTAGCAATCCCTTGGCGGCAGGGAGGCTCAACCCCAGGAGTCATGTCCCACACTGGGGGGAAGTTATTGCTTTTATATGCTGAGTTTGGCTTAGAGAGAGGCCACATTTGAGCAACAAAGTGGGTCGCCATAGTAAACTCTTAGGCATCCTACATCACTAGGCTAAGTTTCAATTTCAAGAGCAAAGGCTCATAAGCATAGTCATCAATATCAAGGGTCCTTCAATGGACCATCCTCCTTCACAAGCATTGTCCCTGTATTTGGGGCATTCTTGTTGTTCTATTAGAGAATGTGTCAGAGCTCCACCAGATGGGGAATTTGAAAATTTTTGGTAATTATGTGAATCTCCACCCACCATGACAATGCCCCATGAGTATTTGAATACATTTATATGCCTTATATGTATACCCAGGGGAACTTCCTCCCATGTATCTCCCCTCCCTGACACCCTGCATCAAAGATCCTCCTCTGTCATAGTT
>JAQZBX010020061.1:0-33311 GCA_029593785.1 Cabassous unicinctus
TTAAAAAAAAGATTCATTTATGTAGCTGGTAGTTGTAAAATTATGGTTATTTTAATATATGAATAAAAATCTGAAAAAAAAAATCATTCTAGAATAAAAAAATGTAGAGTTGATCAATATTCCATTTGGGTAAATTCTAATATGTTAACTGATGTGGAGATGGGACTTTATTTTCCAGACTTCATGGGATTAGTATTCTAATAAACACAGTAGCACAGTTCATGAATCTCTGCTTTATGTTATTATTATATTTACATTTCAGAGAGGATAGAGACCAGGATTTCAATCTGCGTACTTTCAGGACCTAGCAGAGTGATTGGACCTTAATTGGTATTCAATAAATATTTGTTGAACATTTGAAAAACATGTGCTTAGTGACTAGTGTGATTGGTTTCCATAAAAACCTGTAAATAGAAGAAAATGTGTAATATTTGTCTCATAAAATATCATCTCTGTCTCTGAGTGTCTTAAAGATTCTGAAAATGAAATATAAGATGGCAAAAATCTATCTATTATTTGAAATGTAGCCTACACTTCGTCAATTATATAGATAAAGTGATACCTGGGTTAGAAAATCCTAATAACAAAGCTGCTTTGAACAAATCCAGGCTGGAAGAATGATAAAGTTTGTCTCTCCATAGGACTGAACAGAGGCAGTAGTGACCAAGAGATAACAGAAGAGGAAATGATACTTAGATATATTCTGTATTTTCCCGATATTCTCAAGAATATTTCTTTGTTAGCCCACTTTTTTCAACTTACTGATTCAGAAAATGCCTTCTATAGATACAAAAGGCTTCTTCCATAGAAACACCAGCTCACATACATACATGCATGTGTGTCTATGTGTAGATTGTAACCATATATGCATGCATGTGTGTACATATGTGTGATATGTATCCAAATAAATTCCTAAGTGTTATAGATCATTTTAAGTGCTCCACATATATTAAATTATTTAATCCTTATAACTAACTACCCTGCAATGTGCCTTCCATTATTAGCCTCAGTTGAGGAAACAAAGGCACTGTAGGTTAATTAATTTTCCTTTTCCTAAACTAATAAGTGCCAGAGCCAAATTCAAGCCCAAGAAGTTTGATGTCACCATCCAAGCCTCTCTAAGGTTTGCTAAAAATCTCTGGCTGGGAGAACTACATTTCAGTGAATTAGACTCTCTGAAAAGCTTCAGTGTATACCCCAAGGTATGGAGGGGAAGGAGAAATCCAATTATGGAATGTATTTCTAGGCTGACTCCTTTAGAAATGAAGTTTTGATCACCAAGTAAGTCATTTAAACACACTTTTTTTAACAGTGGCATTACCATTTTGAAAATATCCAAACTGGTGTGCTTTGTCCCCAAAGCATACCTAAGACCCATCTTCCTTGATTATTTTATAAGCTTCCTGATTATGAATCTAACTTCTTCTAGCTCTTGATAGGGGAAAAAAGTCTGCCTTGCACTTATGTAATACTTGCATTTCAATATGCTCCTTACTATCACTCTGTCCTAGAATTGCTATAAGGAAAACAAGGGTAATGGGAGGTATAAATAGTTATTTCTGTGTGTTATGTTTATATTTTCGGCTCTTTGCACATATCAACTTGAATGTATAAAATAGATGAGAAAAGCAGCTTTTAAGCAGAGAAATAAATACAAACTAAAAATATTAGAATATGGGTTGAAGTGTAGTATTTAAATTACCACATTTCAAACAGACCATTAGAGCTGTTATGTCCAGTTCTTTATATCTCCTTAACATAGGATATCTCATTTTACCATATAGGTCGAAAGGTCAAGGAGTATTTTAAACCAAAGGCTCATTTACTGGCAAGTCCTAAACCATCTATCACTAATTTGTACTTCTGTGGTTTATTATCCCTTCCCAATGCATATGCATCGAAGTATACCAGCCTACACTTTGAAAATTCTGATTCTTGACAGCACTCATCTCAGTTTATACATAATTCATTATAATTACTATCAATAACTCTCTAGTGCCAAGTTCAATTCTCCCAGGAACATAAAAAAAGGAGTATGGCTGGCTGCATGCTTTTAGGCACATAAAACTGTCATAAGAAGGTGTATACATTAGTGGATACCCACAGCCTCCAGAAGAAACAGAATACCTTTACAATGCACAGGTACTGTGCTGCTGTGAAGTGGGGAATACTTTCTGACCAGAATCGCAGGTAAAATTCAGAAGACTGGATTGGAGCTTGCAATAACAAGGACTGGAATTTTGGTTGATTTTGTAGCAAGTGTTCATGTTGAGAGATGAATCTGGATGTCATATGTATACTGCAAGAACTGCTTTTGCTTCTTGTAGTTTGGTTGGGGATGCACTGCCTTTTCTGGGAGTTAAGACTTTCTTGAAGAAAGCTGAACCATAAGACATGTGAAAGGAGACAGAATAATGATGTTGGTAAAGCAGGCATGTTGGAGAATGTAGATTTACAGAGTGAACAAGGGTGTCTCAGACCAATAGGAGGAAGGAGCATTTCCATTGTTATGTGCCTGTGTGGGAAGGTAAAGCAAGGGCTTAGAGTTATGTATAGATTTATTACCTTTGTGGAAAGCTCCTCCACAATTCAATAAAAGCCGCCGTCTGACATCCTTAACTTCTTCAAGAGATCAGGGCTGCCTCATTTTTAAAGGATGGAAATAAACAATGTCATCAGCATATATTTCATGTTTCTGAGCCTATTCCAAGATTTGCTTGAATCTTGCCTTTGGCCCTTCATACTTCTAGGCTCAGTGTAGTCGCTTCCTGTACACTCATTTCTCTTGGGTGTGCAAATGAGGCATAGACTTGCTCAGTGTCCATCAGGGATACAGGACTAGTCAAATGCCCTCAAGTCAGAAACCTATTTGACTTTAGCCTGAAAGGGAAGAAACTGGTTCCTTATTATAACTCTAACATTAAAAAAAAAAAATAAGGCATCACCATCAATTACTTAATAAATCCTCATTGATTGCCTATAAAATCAGAGAGTATATGAGAGTAAAATGAGGAAATGGGTGTTTTTCTGCCAAGATACCAGAGATATACGTTCCATGAGTGTTGTCCCTTCAAAGTAGTCACCTGAGGAATCTACTCTATTTTAAAAGCACTGCCATAGCTCAAAATTGTGTTTGAATCTCTTTTGGAATTGCCTTCAGAGTTAGTTTATGAGCCACATAAGAAAACCATTACTTTATGGTTATACGTCGTAAAGCTCTGTAAAGGGAATAGGAAAAACAAAGTGAAACAAATGGGGTGTGGTTTTACTCATCCATAAAATCAGCTGAAAAGATGGACTTTGCATCCTTCCTAGAACATTGATAACTAATGTTCTTTTGGAAACACAAAGGAACAGCAACAGGCAAGTATTATTAAAGAAAAGTATCTGATGCCTGCATACTTAATTCTATTGTTTTCCATAAAATCTGGCAACGTAGATAATATTGTTTTTTAAAAAATAGATTGTAGAGTGTAGATTTCACTAGTCCTTATGGCACTAGGATATAATCATATCTAATTCACATGCTCTTTGTTAGGTATTGACATTTCTATACATTTCCTGACTGAACTGGTTTTATCTTTGGTTGTCCCAACCTGATAATTGCTGTGGCCAAAATAGCCTTGTCTTCCCTTGGCCTCTGCTGAGGCATAGCTGATGTCACTATGTAAATGGCTCATTTGGCACCCACAACTCTCATCTGGGTTGTCATAGCTCCTGATCGCAAGGTCCCAACACTGTTTCCTCTCCAACTCAGGACAAGGAATATTCATTTTCACCACTTCTCATTTCTTTTGCATCTTCCTCCAGAGATATGAAAACTTCTGGATTCTAAAGATACTGTAGAAAACTGTAGATATTATCTCAAGCCTTTCTACTGAGACTTCTTCCTCAACCACTACTTGTCTGTCCAGTATATGGGACCATGTTTCCCTGGATCCAGATCTATCATGCCATTAAGCCTTCTCTAAGAAACTTTTAGTTTTCCCAGGCCATTTCCTGAGGATCAGAAAGTAATGAAACATCCTGTTTTAGGGTTCCATCGAAACTACCTGAGAATTTCTATTACCCTTTCTTCTGCATTCCTAAGTTTAGCCCCAAGATGAGTGGCTAATGAAATTCCTTGCATCAGGCTCCTTTTTCCAACACCAGAAGTGTTTTTGCTCTCCCTGCCTTCCTGGAAGGATCCTTGCTCTGCCATTATATTTATATCATTTTCATTCTCTATATGGTCATCCCTTTAGTACATGGTTTCTTCTTTTTTCTGTCTTGATACAAAAGTTCTCATGGCCAACTCTTAATAGCTGGTGCAACTGTAGGAAAAGGAAAAAAATAAGCAAACAAACAAAATCCAAAAAATATATTCTGAAGATTTTAGATATATTATCTTCAATATGTGATCAATGTCTTATTTCCTCTAGAGTTAAAAAATTTGTCTTAAATATATTCCTATCTTACCATTGCCCAGTCTGCCCATTTGCATCAAAAGGAGTTCATTAGCTCTTTGCTGATCAATTCCTAATGGCTAGTACTCAACATTCAGGTTTTTGGGACCAATATACAATGTGACCTCAAAATACCTTTCTAATTACTACACCAACTACATTTTCCTTTGTGGTTAGTAAAAACTATCTATTTATATGAGATGCACATTTTTTCTATCTCTTTATCTATTTTATTCATTTTAATGCTTATATAGAGAAGCTGAATGAAACAAATCTTGATACAATGCTAAGAAAGTCTCATTTGTGGATTTAATTAAAACATTTTAAGAACAGTAAAAAGATAAATATGCTTGTGTGCAAATGTACATGCACAAAAAACAAATTTGGCAAAATGACAAAGCTGAATTGGTGAAAACAATCATGATAAACTTCAATACACAAGATGATCCGTTTTACTGAATTTTTACTTAATAACCAGTGGCATGTTTATGGTATTTTTCAGGCTAGTTCCTGTCAATATTTGTTCTTCCATCAGTTTTGAGGTGCTTCATTTCTCTTTCACAGAGATGTGGGCATTGTTATATGAGCTCCTTACTATCAGAGAGAGTGTTTTTCACATCCACTTTAGTAATCATTAAAGAAACTCTCCTTATTTGCATTGCATGGTGCGACCTAAGTCAAACATAATATCAGGAAGTCTTGTCCTCTGTTGCATCTCATTTCTAGTATCTCGAAACTAAGAACCCTTGTATCAGCCCACAGGTATTTCTCCACTGTGAATGTTAGCAGAGCTGAATCTCATGGCAGATGCAGGCCCTCAATATCTAGAACATCCTTCTCCAGAACAAAGGTTAAAATTTACGTATACTTCATGGCCTTCAGGGTAAAAAAGGGCCGTTTATAAGTAATTTCATAGACAAATTCAAAGTAAGAAGTAAATGGGGTGATGTTATTTTTAAAATAGAGAACAGTTAACCTTTTCACTTTAACATGGGAACTTAAAACTACAATGCAATACATTGGAAAAGAGATATATAATTCTGTACAATATTTACTAATCAATATCACATGTTGTGGTAACAGATTTATATGAATGAAATATAATTCTCAAAATAATATAAGGGGTTTATTATTTCTATTTTACATTGAAGAATCAAGCTTATACAGAAATGTAACTTTTCTATAATCTCTGAGAATAGAAATGTTAGAACTTGGATTTGAGTTTCTAATAATTTTAATAAATCATGTTACCCTACTATTTATAACAAAATAATTATGACAAAATAGTGAATTGGTAGATATTTCAGAAAAGTGCACTGAAAGAATGTTTTAGTCAAGAAATAATTTGTTGACCTCTATTCAATGAAATTATTGATTCTGCCAATAGAACAAAAGTTTCTGCCAGTTGTTAGACAGTGGACCTATATCAATTAATGGTAAGACTGAAACATTCCTCAATTGGAAGAACAAGTCTCTAAGAGTAGGCTTCAGTTTCCCTATCTGTAAATTAAATTCAATCCTTCTATGATTTCCAAGTAGGGCAAAAAGTTCATGAAACCAATGAGATGTTACCCATTCACTGTGACTATTATTTTTATTGTACAATTCTTGAAGAAACTTCTAGTCAGCACAAGGTTGCAAATTACAATAGTTCTTAATTCTCACAGGTTTTATTTATATATGATTTGCCATGACCATAGAAACTCCCACTTTTTTCTCCATGGCCAGAAGTTGGGCAAAAATCTTTCACTGATTTTTCCCTTTTTGTGTTTAATCACATATCACTAACACTTTTGCACACATTTATCTAGTTTTGTTCTCTTTTTCTACTAAGGAAATAAGGGATGAGCTACCTTATTTGGATCTTGGAGCATATTTAGTATCTCTGGGAGTAAAGACGTTCATGTATGATGAACCATAAAATGAGTTTCCTCTTTCTGCCAAAAGCATTTTTCTTAAGCTTGAATACATCTCCAGTCTGGACACACAAAAAGCCAAGTCCAGTATTGATCCAGCCACCTTGAGAAGGCATATTAACAAATGGAGTAATAATTATTAAAATGTACCCCATGTCCAGCAAAAAAAAAAAACAGAGCACTAAATCCTGGGAGTAAAAAGTTCTCAGAGGGGTTAGGTGAGGCTGCAATATATGTTCCTAAAAAAATCTTAATACTTAGTTTATTCATTTTCCAATCAACAAAGTTATGGGTTTGGAAGTGATCTTCAATATTATCTGATCAAATGTTTTTTTAAGAAATACAAGATTAAATGAAGACTATACCCAATGTCATACAGCAAATTATTATAGAAGAGTCCACTTTTTGACAGATTTCTTGACAATTTTAAGCTTTCCCTTCACATTTAATGTTTCTCTTTTCCATTGCTGCTTAGGAGCAAAATCCCTTAGAAACCCTCAGGAGGGTTGTGTGCTTTCCTCAGGTGCAAGAGGATAGAGAGGCTATGAAACAACCTTCTGTCTAGCAGTGGCCCAAAGGACAAGCAAAACTGGTCAAACCCATCCAGACAAATCTGTGGAGACTCAGCAAGATAAAAATGGGATGGTTACTGGTACTCAAATTAAGATGTGCTATAGGGTGGTAGAAATTTGTGCTTTGTTTTTCCCTTTAGGTGTATGTGATTGCTAAAACGTTCTTTTTACAGTGGACACACATTGCACATGTAACAAAAGAGATTGAAGAGAAAATCTTTCCATTTTTATTCCACATGAAAAAATTATACTACTAAAGGTTTACAGAGTAAAAAGTGGGAGTTCCTATGCCTACTTTCCCAAAAGGCCTAAATATCTCACTTCTAAAGCTTTTATCTCCACTCTGGTCCTCATTTTACTGGGTTTCAGGAACATAAAGCGACCAGCTGGGGCAGCTTCTAACTTAGCCATACAGAGGGATGTTCTCTGGCCTCTCAAATCCATGCTTGCAATATAGTTTCTAATTGGAATCTCAAGTCAGAGAATTATGTCTAGAAACTTCAAAGACATCTCTACTCTATGCTACTCATCCTATAGTCTAGGACATCTGGACTTTTTAATATAATAGCACATGTCTTATTACATTCTAATTTTTTTTTCTCTTTCCTCTACAAGCCTATGACCTTTTAAAGGTTAGAACTGGCTTTTATCCTCCCTATATTCTGAGCACCTAGAACAGTGAATAAACCAGACTAAATATATTATCAAAATATTTTAATTTTAAAGAAGAAAGGAAGGCAGGGCTGGAAGAAAGAAGAAAAATGGGGAAAATAGACCAAGCAGAGAAAACAAACATTGTTATATGTTGTTGTTATGGATTATGTTATGGCTTAATTAAATCCAACCTAGGAACATTTGAACACTTAAAAATTAAGAATATTATACCAAGTTATAGAGAAACCTCCTTCCACATTGTAAAGCACAATTCTCTATAACATGGACCTGAAACTAGACTCCTGGTAATTTTGAGAATGCTATTCAATGTTTACTTTAATTGCTAGGGCATTTTGCTTTAAAAATGTTAATGCTTTTGATATGGATTAATTTTAAGTTATCATTTTCAATAATAATATGGATTAGATATCTTTGTTCATAGATTCTACAGTCTCTTGGAGGTATCATTTTCCTTTTTTCTCAATTTTTTATTTTTTATTTTTAAAGGAGCTTTAGATTACATGTATGGTACATAAAAAATATAAGGGATTCCCATTGCCCCACTTCCTTCCCCTCCCGCATTTTCCTATATTAACAACAATCTTCATTATTGTGGTACATTTGTTACGATTGATGAACACATATTGAAGCATTGCTACTAACCATGGACAGTTTACATTATAATTTACACTCTGTCTTGCACAGTTTTGTAGGTTATGGCAAACTATACAGTGGCCTGTATCTGTCACTGCAGTGTCATGCAGGACAACTCAAATGTCCTGAAAATGCGCCATATTACACCTGTTCTTCCCTCTCCCACCTCTCAGAGCCTCTGGTGGCCACTGCCTTTATATCAATGATAAGAGTTCTTCCATTACTAGAATAATAATAAGTCTATAGTAGAATAATAACAAGTCAACTTTAGTCCATTGTTCATTCCCCAATCTTTAGGATTTGGGGATGGTGACGCCTACTCTGCTTATAATTGAGAGGGCACTTAGATCCCATGGGGCAGATGAATGGAACTATCTTGTGAGCCATTGATGACACTCTCTGTTCCTTGGGATGAGTGTTGTCCATCATTATCTCCTTGTTAGTTGTCTTGGCTGAGTCCAATGAACTGGAGAGTAGGTTTTGCAACTCTGCTGAAATTCAGGACTCAACTGGTATATGGACAGACCAAACATTTAAGTCTCTGGGACATACATTCATCAAGCAATTGCTTGATAAATACATGTAATTACTAATTATAAGTTCAAATAAAAGGGTCAGAAGAGCCATGTGTAGAGAACCCATAAATGAGTCTAACTCTGCTACACTGGGGAGCATAAATTCCAAAGTAAGGCCCACTGACAAGGTGCCAAATTCCTGAGCTGTCTGCCTTCCTTATAGTTTCTGAATGTCTCTAGAGCCCTCAGGAGCCCCGGTATTTGAGGCACTGTTTACTGTGGCAGTCAATGAGATCCTGGCCGATTTCATTGTCCTTTAACAAAGAGTTGAACAAAACTCAAACTGGTAGAACAGGTATGTCAAACAAGAGGAGTCTCTCTAAAGGGCAGAGTATCTTACCTTCCTTCAATAATAAATTATCCAGTCCTCAAAATATTGTTGATTAAAAGTAATCTATTTATCTGCTTTGTGTCTGACAAACTCTATTGATTTTTAACCATAAAATGATAAAGAGAGAAGAATAGGTTTTTCAAGAAAAAACTAAAATTCCAAGATTTTCTCCATATGCTAGTGCTTGCATTTTACAATATTTGCAGTGGTATTGTATTTAGCTTTTAATTCCTCCCATTGACACTTAAGTCCATTCTTTTTTTCTCCTTGATGAAAATGGAAAACATCTAGCTAGCAACAACTCTTTATATTCCTTGTTTTCTTTCCTCAAAACAATGCAAATCTCATTTTCTTCCATTCTCCACCTGATCTGATTGTGTTCCCAAAACACCTGGTCTAGTACAAAAACTGGACTAGAAATGGTACAACATTTTAATCATTTAAGCATGCACATGCATTCCACTAGGTACTTTAACGATTTAGAGTGTGTTTAGATGGCACTGGATAAAACAATGTACACAGGAAATAAACAACATCTTCTAAGTTTTGTTTGGTTTATTTAAAAAAAACTATAGCTATAGCTATAATTTGAAAAATGGAAAAGCAATCCCATGAGGTTTTATAGATCATTTGCATATATTTAGGCTTCTATATTATATGCATTTGTATCACATATATAGTTATATATGCATAAATGCTAATATTTATATCACATATATATGATCATTTAGCAAATAGAGCCCTGCACAAATTTAAATATTTTCCCATGGATGAGAGGAAGGGGGCGTGTGAATTGAAGAATCTCTATGTTCCAGTAAAATGCCAGTAATTGAAGTCCACAAATTTGTTAACCCAGCTTTCCTTAAGCTCTGACCAGAAACATCTACCTTGAAAATCTGTTAAATATAGAATCCTTTATGTTTTGTAATTACTTTAAAAATAATATTTTGTAAACTGACCAATATTCACATTTCTGAAAATAAATCAACTAATGCAACCACAGAAAAGCTGTTTATTTGAATATGAAAAAAAAAATTGCCCTGTCTCATGATATATGAGGTATTCTCTAGGGCTATTTTCATAATGCTTCACCATCATTAACTTGGGCATTGTTGTTCTATACCTGGACTCTTTCACTAGCTTAGATACCAGCATTTACTAGCAGGCTCTAACCAGACACAGCAAATAACAAAGATGTCACATGCCATGTGGGACTGTAATATAGTGCACCTGACAACTGGCAGAGCCCTTGGAAACAGAGGCTTAATGGTTAAATGAATGCAATTAAGTGTGCTGTTATATCTTTGCTGTCCCAGAGTATGAGACTTCTTAATGTGACTCATCAGACCCATTCTGATTTCCAGACACTTAGGAATTGAATGAACATAAATAGCAAAAGCCACAGAAAATCAGTTGCACAAAATAATTTATAAATATTAAAAAATGATAAGAAATTTTGGTCTTCTGGTTTCTTTTCAGTAATATGGCTCAACATTATACAGTGTAGTGATCCTAGAATAATTTCCAATTCAATACATTTAAATTTTCTATATTACAAGCCCCTAATTATGTCATCTCCCTTTGTTAGGATAAACTATTTCTAAACCATACAGTCTCAGGACAGCCAAGGATATCTTTCCACTCTACTTCCAAACTCAAAACAACATTGCTAAATTCAGGTTAAGAAATAGTTCTACATTGATCTATGTGGCAACTCCTATCCAGCAGTCATTTTGAAACAATCAATAGCACAGAGCCCAAGATTACAGAAATTGCCCATTTGGACAATCAGGACAAAAATGAGCTAGAACATCATTTTGTGCATCTCTGAGCAATTATACTAGGAATAAAAGAGGAAAATATAAACTTCCTCAACTGATGTTTAATAAAACCATAATTTTAACTTTTACAGAAAAAAGTAACACCCCAATTTTGTAAACAGAAAGGAAGAATTCAGATGGGTAGCCACATGAACAACCTTGAAGAGGTTTAAACCAAAGATTTAGGGTAATCTATGCTAAAGACAAGTGGAGACAAAATAGAAGTGATTAACCAGCATGAGTTCAAGTCTTTCCATTAAAGAACATAGAAAGTATTCTTTTAGTCTAAAATTCTTCTGCACACCAGATAACTATTTCCTGGAAAACAGAATGAATGTCTAACATGATTATCAGTCGTAACAAAATTTAAAACGCCAGAATTTGCTATCCAGATGGAATAATGTGAATGGGCCAAATGATAAGATTGGAAAAGACATTTTAGAGATGACTTAATTTTACCTGAAATTTTGATAAAGTTGTAAACATATTTAAAGAAGCTAAAGCAAAACAGAATTTAAAACTAAAGGAAAGACACTATCCATAAGCTAGATTTCAAAGAAGTCTGGTAAGTTTAATTACAGCATTCCTTTTATATGTTATCCACTGAGCTTCCTATAGCATTTTGTAGTAAGTCCCAGAAGTAAAATTAGGGGAAAAAAAACTAAGATAATACATTTTCATGTATATCTGATATATGGAAATAGAAACAGAAAATTTCAGCAAGGTTTATCAGATACAAACATATATAGTGCCTGCTGGAGCAGATGGCCCAGTTGATGAGAATTTCAGACAGCTTATAGCCAAACATTAGGTCAAAAGTAAGTTCTTATACATGAGAAAGATCAACAAAAAAACAAAAAAAGAATGTAATACATTCTAGCCATTGGTTCATTTGTTTCAGAGAATAAATTTTTGTGAAAACCTGAGTTTTCTGATTTTTATTTCTTAATATAAGTCTGAAAAGCCAGATATATCATGAAGACTATGATAATTTAACAATTTAGGTTTAATATAACAATCAACCCTACTTTTCTTTTATGAATTGGATTTGACCATTTATCAAACAGAGCACTGCACAAATTCCATATCATATTATTGGGTGACAGAGTAGATTTTTCTTTCTTGCTAAATATTAATTAATGAAATGGTTAACAGTCGGCATATGGCATATGGCACCTCTTTCACAGCATTGTAAGCCATGCCACAGAATGCTACATCACCTTCTAAGCCAGCTGAAAGTTTAGTACAAGTTCATATAAACCACCATTTCCCTGCTAGTTCTGTAGTTGAAGGGTCTTCAAAATGTATGATTTCTACACAAATCAGCTGAAGATTAAGCTCACCTATTTCCCTGAATATCTAACTCGCTATAATGGGAGAAAATGAAGATTCATTTATTCTGGTATAGTTTGCCCACTTAATCCAAACCAAACTTGGATTTGGAAGTTTGGCCTTGGAAGTGCAAGTTGCTGAACAGAGGCACATCATACTTTGACATAGGGCATCTTGCCCTGACTTCCACATGTAATTAAATTACAATCTCCAAGGTGGAGATTTATGAAGTGAATTATATGATAGAGTGTCATAAGTGCTGACCGGCAGCCTCATACTCATTTTCAAGCATGATGCTTGATTGAAGGCATGTTGTTGGATCAAAGACATTTGCCTAAATTATACAGTAAAAGGTGTTTTGTCCATAAAATGAGGAAAGAAATGTTATTACCAATCTATTGTTAAGTCGAAGGTTAAAGGGGAAACCTGGCTTGAAAATTACTGACTTCTGAAGGGCTCATTTTAACCACTATTGGGCAAAAGATTGTGAGATAGTTGTCTCTTCCTTCAAATGTCTGCAACTACTGAGAAGTTTTCTGGACATACTATATCCTGTTTAAACAAATAATAATACATCATTTTTTTGTGATAAAAGAACTTTACGCTCTTCTTAATAGTGTATTTAAATGCGCTTTATTTATGCTGGTAGATGTTTCTGTCTCTCATTCAGGTCAAAAAGGCCTTCTGATTCTCCAAACATTTTATATTTTATCTTTCCTGGAAGAAGACAAGAATAATTTATCTCTAACTCATTTATGCTTAAATAATATTCATGCATAATTGCTTTCCTGTCATATTATATTAGGATTATTTATATACAGTAATTCTGTTTTTGCTAGTAGATTATGCACTCTAAAAAGGCAGAAACCACACCATATTTACTCTTGTATCCCCACTGTATGAAACACCATTGCTCAAACATTTTTTATTGAATGAACATTATACACTGCAGTTGTACATGCAGATGATAGTATAAAAAGTTCTAATAAATTATTTGAACAACTTGTTTTAAAACTAACATAACCTCACCTCTTACCTCTTTTCTATTATTTACTTTTTTGTTATGACTACAGATTAAAACTTACAGGAAAGAAAACATGAAATAAGAGGCAAAGTAGGAAAATAAATTACTCAGGAAATTTCATCTTCTGTGACAAGAAGCAGGAAATATGGTTTAAAGACTCCAAATGACTATAATATGTATACCTATAGACTTAGAGCCAACTTCCACTTGGAAGAGACTTTTTAAAGCATGGGCTATTGTTACTAATCAGTATGGACTTTAGAAAGGAAGGCACATGAGTAACTCATTAATTTATATATTCATTCATTAATTATGCAAGAATACATGGGGAATAAAAGATGAAATGAAATGCAGCCATTGTCCTTATGCCCAAGAACATAGCAGATAAGCTAAAAACTGAAGAGCCTATAAAAGAAGTGATTGGGAAATTTCAAAAGGAAAAAGAAACAAAACTTTCAGCTATGTAGGGCAAGGGAGCTTTTAAAGAAGATAGCAGAAGGATTTTACATCTCTTTTGTTTATTCAGTGACCCTGTTGAAAACTGATATTGTTTATATTTTTGCTATGTTATATACATTTATGAAATGTCATTACAAGTATAGGATTAAAATATCAAGAGTATTAAATAATTTTAAGTAGGAACAGGCTAGGCAACTTAACACCTCAGGTTATCTTTACAAAAAATTGAAACAGGAAGTGATTGGTAGCTTTTGTTAAATCAATGAGTCTACATCAAGAATTGTTGACCTGTGTCCTAAAGGGCAGGAGAAGGATGCATGTCAAATTCTTCTTGATTTAATGAAATGCAGTAACAGAAATTGAGTATAAAATACTGCTTAATTGGAATATAGAGATTAAATATTAGGTAAATGAATTTGAGTTTTATCAGCAAATACTTTCTAGAAAAAACTATGTATGTGTTGCGAACTATATAACTTTTTGATCATATTCAAGGTGTTTAACAAAGAGCCTTTCAAAACTGAGCAGTCAGAAGTTGGATTTAGTCCAATACCCATTATTCTCTATAGTGATCCAGACCACCTTTTAAACATAACTCCAAATTGTATTTGTTTCTACCTCACTTTATCCCAGATTTATTTGCGGTGATGGAAACAATTTAACTCAGAACAAAATTGTTAAAAATTGGAAAGTGAGAGCATCTGTGAAAGGGACAAAAGGAGTAGAAAAATATGATGAAATCACGGTAAGGAACTTGCACAGAAATGCATGCCATGAAGTCTCATGAAAATGGAAGATGTGGACCATGAATTTGCTTTTCATATTCATAGCAGCCAACCCAAAAGGGACATGTAAATTATTTACATGAGTCACAGTGTTCATAAGGAAAAAATCAATTATTCAAGAGGATCATTGCTAATCTTGATAATGAGATGAGAGACAACTTTTTTCCTAAATTCTGGTGACTCTGTGTGATATAATACACAGTCTATTGAAACATTCTTAAAATAGACTCATTAATGTGTTTCCTAATATTGTTGTAGCATTTTAAAAAATACACTAATTATATAATGCAGAAAGTACAGGTAGAAAGAGAAGCAATGTATGAAAACTTCAAATAACAGTTTAATCCAATAATAAGACTGGAATACCTACAAACGCTGATATACTGTTCCTTCTGGCATATTCCATTAATACTGGTTCTTATGTTTACACTTTTGAGGATTGTTAAGCATTAGTGAGTTTGAAATTACATTCACAGATAAATCTTCCAAGACAATTCCAAATGATTTGGAAATCAACTGAGTGGGGAGTAGATGCAAATCTACATTGCTTACATTGAGAATACTAACCTGGATGCCAGACCTTTGTAAGGAAGTTGGGTTAGTAGTAATATTTTGAGGATGCTCTTCAATCATTAGTTAAAAATGTTTCACAACAATGGAAGGTATCAGTGTTAGGGTGAGGAATGAGAGACTTGTATGATGTTGTGTATGTTTGTTTTGTAAGTTCACAACTATTAATATACACTTATTATTAAGTAATAAATCATTATTTAAGTAATAAAACATATATCATGTTTATGTATGAATGATATACTTCAATAAATTTTTTAAAAAGTAGATAAAAGGAACATCCATGGGCATGGTAAATATTTGTCTCCCAAAATGTAGGGTTTTCTCCAGCATGGAAAGAAATGAGTGATTGATGTCCCAAAATTCTATATCACTGAGCTTGATCAGAATATTTTAGTTAGGAAAAATTTTAAAGTGAGCATTACAAAGTTGCCCTATAACCACAATAAAATCTTAAAACATACATCAAACTTTAAATGCTAATTTACTGGTAAAGCCTTGAGTATAATACAGTTTTCAAACCCTCAACCCAGGTAATAAGTTAATTTGCTGAATAATTTCAGCTGTAAGTCATTTAACCAAAGGATGACTGATTTTGTCTAGGTGTTTATTGAAATAGTGTTAGTTTATATTAATAAAACCATTTCATCTGCATATAAAATGCTCACTGCACATATACAAATTCAACATTAAGTAAATATTTGTAGAATAATAATAGCAATATTTAATAGCTACTTTTTACTGTAGTTTTTTTTTTAAGATTTATTTTATTTATTTATTCCTCCTCTTGTTTTTGTGCTCACTGTCTGCTCTCTGTGCCCTTTGTGTCTGCTTGTCTTCTCTTCAGGAGGCACTGGAAACCGATCCTGGGACCTCCAATGTGGGAGAGAAGCACTCAATCCCCTGAGTCACTTTATCTCCCTGGTTTGTTGTGTCTCTCATTGTCTCTCCTCTTTGTCTCTTTTTTGTTGCACCAGCTTGCCGTGTGGGCCAGCTCGCTTTCACCAGGAGGTCTGGGAAAACGAACCGGGGACCTCCCATATGGTAGACGGGAGCCCAATAGCTTGAGCCACATCTGCTTCCCTACTGTAGTTTTATAATGTACCAATAGATACAACTCTAAGCTGCATAGATATTAAATCATTTAATCCTCATTTAATCTTCACAACCACTCTATGAGGTATGTACTATTTTTAAACCCAATTTAAAGATGAGGAAATTGAAGCACAGACCATCTCTGTAACTAGGCTAATGTCACACAATTGCTAATTGGTGGAGCCAAGATTTGAACCTAGGCAGTCTAACTCCAGAACATGTGTTCATAACCAATTCAAACCACAATGTCAGGTACTGAATATAGTATGAGCAGCAGGACTAACATGAACCCTCCCCTGGCAGAGCTAAATGGGGATAGAATTGTATTTAGTAAGTAACTGCAATGAAGATGTGCTGCATTATGTGGGGACTCACAGCAAGAGTAGTTAACATAATGAAAAGTTAAAAAGATAAAGATAAAAAAGGAGGCCTGGTTGAAAAAAAAAAAAAGGAGGTCTGAAAAAAATAAGTAGGAGCTTGCCAAGAAAAGTTGAGAGAGGGAGTAAGGGAAAGAAACTTCGAAGAAGATAAAACTGCATTTGCAAAATCCAATGATTCTAGAAATAATCTGTGCATATAGCAAAGGATCCCTCTATTGACTGAATTAATAGGTATATTATCTTTTACTCTTTCACTTGTTACTCCTTCCAGTTATAGAGATGAAGTCTGTAGGATTTTGAAATTATATATTACTGTTGCTTAAAAATATCATTGTAGGCTGCACAGCAGCAATAATCCCTATGACATAAATTATCTTGTAACACAAATTTGGTAGCTTCTGGTATTAACATCATTAGTATCACAATCCTTAAAGAATGACACATCCACTGCTAAATGCCTGACATATTTGCTTCATCAGAAAATATGTAAAGTAAATTCTCTTAGAAATATAAAATATGTATTACATAATATATTGGCAAAACCAAAACCACAAAGATAGTCAATATTATTTTCAGCTCAACTTGAACAGAGAGATTGAGAATTAGTCTCAAAAGCAGGTGAGCTCATCCACTTTGGACAACGTTTTATGCAATACAGTGCAAGCTGCACAGTTATAAAACCAGAGGTGTCATTTTTACAATGTGAATTTTGAAAGTAAAGGGCACTTTAAAGACACACACCTGGCCTCCCTGCCTACCATAAGCTGGATTGCTCAGCGGGACAAAATCAATGATCTACACTAATACCACAAATCATTGGCATGGGAAGAAAAATAGAAATTCAGAGACCTCAGGATTTTGCAGCTGTAAATAATAGCACTGATAAAGGGGAAGAATAACAGCAGAAATAATTATTTTAAAGAGAAGTTTTTTGTTTTTAAAATGTCTTTTAGAATCCCTAGTTATTATATGGGTCAAAAAACTGATGCAATATTGTCTCATGTTTGCATTTAGCATAATCTACCCACAAAATGTTTTGCATTTTATTAGAAATTCTTTTTTTAATAGTAAACAAAGAAATTCAAATTGCTTTTATATGTCTTCCACCTACAAAAGGAGTAAATGTAAGTTTTGCTTAAAATGTGAATCAAATACATTGCTCTTTCCAAATAAAAATTTAGCCTTTTTAACTGGATATAATTCTAGATTTTGTTTGCTTCATTTAATCTTCTTTTTATCAATTTATTTTTGAAAGCATGACATTTTACACTTATTAATTCATTATTTCATACTTATAAAACACTAAAACATAGTGCCTATAAACTATGACAGTTTTGTCTTCAAAAGGCATTGCTATTTTATGATTTTTATGAAACATAATTTGCATTTTCAGTGAGTGATGGATCTAAGTATTCTTTTCTGACTCTCCTTCCCAGCCCTCTGTTTCACTTGACTTTACACATATAGGGGTGTTATAATTTCCTAGCTGCTAAAACAAATACCATACAATGTGTTGGCTTAACAACAGGAATATATTGGCTCAGGGTTTCAGAGGCTAGAAGGCTTGCTTCCTCCCGGGGTCAGTATCTACTGGCTGGCCAGCAATTTTGGGGTTAACTTGGCTTTTCTGTCACAGGACAATGCACATGGTGATGTCTTCTCTTTTCTCCTCCAGATTCTGTTGACTTCCGGCTTCTGGCTGCTCCTCGAGACTTCTTTTTCCTTCTGACTTTCACTCTGTTTATAAAGGACTCCAGTAATTGGGATTAAAGCCTAGCCTGATTCAGATGTGTCACACCTTAACTGAAGTAACGTCTTGGAGAGATCTTAGTTACAAGGGCTTGATAGGCACCAGAATGCGGACCAAGACCAAAAACATGTTCAAACTGAGGTACACACTTTAGTCTACCACAACGGGTTACCCTTGATGACTGGTGAATGACAGATTCTAAGCAATTCTAAAATAAAATTGGGAAAGAAATGAGAAGAAACAGGAATATGCAATATAATTCCCCAGGTAATTTCAGAGAGTACATGTGCCCATTATAGCCATACCAACAGCCCTGTCCATTCAATTCTTTGTTGTTGTTTTTAATTTTTAATTTTTTGTATTTTTAAAGAAGGTTTAGATTACATAAATGTTACATAAAAAATATAGGGGATTCCCATATGCTCCACCATCTCCCCCTCCCACACTTTCCCCCATTAACAAGATCTTTCATTAGTGGGGTACATTTGTTACAATTGATGAACACATATTGAAGTATTGCTACTAAACATGGGCTATAGTTTACATTATAGTTTACACTCTGCCCCACACAATTTTATAGGTTATGACAAAATGCAAACAGGCCTGTATCTGTCATTACAATGTCATGCAGAACAATTCCAACCAAAATAGAAATGGGCAACACCATGGTTTAAAGATTGACTACCTTGGCGGGGGGGTGAGAATTCTTTTCAATCAGAAAACACTCTTCACTCTTAGACACAATTGCCATAATAAAGGATAAAATTATATCATCATGAGTAATGAGACAAAACACAAACACATGTTATCATCTGGCTAGGCTCAGTTCAACCATCTACAATCATCAGTTCTTCTAAGAAAGGAAATGGCCATCAGAAGTGTCAACCCAGATAGAAATGTGTACTGATTGATTGTCAGGTGCTGTGATAGATACAGATGATAATGTTGCATATTATGAAGTAATTATTGAATAGGAATTTATCAATATAGTGTAAGAACCATAAACTATCCCATTTTTTATTCCAAGAAAGTGCTCATCTTGGCATAAGGGAAAAATTCAAGAGAAGAAAATAAAATGAATTAGGTATAAAGCTTCTTTTAACACTGTATTTTAAATAACAGAAAAGTTTTATTAATCCTTAAATATTGTTTTTAAAGTGGACAATTACATAATAGTTATATGATGGATGAGCCACCCTTAATATAAGTATTAAGACAATGGAAAAATCTGGGAAAATGATTTATGAAGTTTTCAAAGTATAAGTATGAGAAACCACATTTTAAAGACACTATAAATTACAATTATGAAAAAATATATAGATATGTGGATATATTGGAATAGGCCACAGAAAAATAAAAATCATTGGGCTGATAGGAATAATTTTAATAGATTAATAAAATACCTTTGGAATATATTTATAAAATATTAATATTTCACTGGCCACTACCAAAATTATTATGTTATACTCAGAACATTCAAATACTGGATGGAATTTCCTGATCCAAGTTTCTGAAGGTTCTTTATGATTTCACAGATTATTAACTTGAAATATTTTCCTTAATTTAAGTGTATTTTTCTCTAATTAAATATATAAATACAAGTTTAATGTAAATTTGTATTTACTAATATAAGTGCATTTATGTTATATATAAATGAACTTTCACTAGACTATAAGTCCCTGAGGACAAAAATGTGTCTTTTTGTTTATTGATATATCAAAAGCTATCAAACTATGAAAAAGAATAATGCCAGGCACATAGTAAATTTTAGTAAATATTTGTTTGATCAATAGATGTATAAGTTTTGAATAGCTATGTCAGATTTGTATGTTTTTATGCCAATATGTGAATGTGCCATTAACAAAGTAACCCTTCTTTTTTCTTTTAACTGAATAGATGAGACTTATTGTGTGAAAATGGAAAAACATTTGGGTACAATTGGATTCTTTGATAAAACAGACCTTAAATATTTTACCGATAAAGTCTTAGATGAGAAACCACGAAAAGAGGACTGGAATCAGATAGGATTCTTTGTCTTAAATAGGAATCCAAGAGAGGACAAAGAGTGTCCTCTCTTTGTTAATAGAATAACAAATGAGCATTTTATCTTCTCTCCCTGCTTGTTTTGAAATGTGATGCTTACATTAATGTTATGGGCTTATATTAGCAGAATACCCAACAATAAAACTCTGCATGGGAGTAGTGATATTCTACTTAGAGTTCTACCAGGAATCCCATTATCTACATGTCTAGGATCATTTGTTCATAGGCAATAAAGAATTCAGTCCAGTGGATGCCAGATATACTGAAACCGAGCTTATCATAAGACAATTTCTTTGCCACAATATATACAGATGCTTCTGCGGGCCATTAATTTTATGCTGTATTTCATATATATTTGCTCAGTGTCACAAACCTAAAAATTAATATTTATCAAGCAATTTTAGGTTTTAATCTTTCATAATCTAATTAGTAAATTGGATAGTGTGATAAAGAAAGAACCCTGAACTTGGAGACATGGATTTCAATCTTTGCTCTGCCACGCTTTGCAGAGAATGATCTTTGCACAATATTAAACCAAAATCTATCAGTGAAAATAGTATCAGTATCATATCTGCCTCCCATCATTCCTCTTTCCTCCATTGAGCTACTGTGTATTGAGAGTGCAATCATAAGAGCTAAAGAACAAATCCAATCTTTCACTGAGTTCTCATTTTCTTCATAAAATTTTATCAGACACTACAGTGATTTGTATTTAATACAAGCAGAATGTAAAGTGATTCCAGAGAAATAAAATGCTCTGAAAAAAGAGTTAGATTAAAATGCTTAAATGCTAACTCTGAATTTTCCATTTATGCTAATTCAAAGAAAACCAACAGCATTCTTGAACGCAGATACATGTGAAGAGCACATAGGTTATACACAGATAAAATTACCAGGTGAAAGCCAAGTAGGAATACAAGAAAACATAACAGCATAACATAGCACATGTATTTAACAGAAATGAAGAGAGTATTAACCAAATGGGTTAAGACTAGCATTCCCATAAGGAAACACAATCACTACCCTGAGACTGTCACTTCAACACAAAGTTACTGACGATAAGTTTTCCGAAAGTCAATAAATTAAATGCCTGTCCTTTTGCACCCTGTGCCCCACAGTTTCCTAACAAATTTGATGACAAGGTAGTTTTGTGACAGACCTTTACTGTTTTGGTGTAACTGTATTGACAGCCCATATTAGTTTCTTGGATAGCACAAAAGGAGCAATATATGGCCTAAGTAAAGAAAACAAACCAAAAGTGTTTTGACAGTTTCAGCCCAGTGTCTGAAGATGGAAATTGAGATAATTATGTTGACATTTCTTTGGCAGATTTGGGGGAAATGAGATCTTTAAAAAAAACTATATTAACCTATCTAAATTACAACCTAATTTATCGCTAAGTATATCAACCTGAAAATTTCTCTTGGTTTTCCCAAGCCTTCTAGAACTTGTAACAATGATACATCTAAAAAAGTGTAATATTTTGAAGTGCAATATATTTACTTTTACTCCTTTGTTACAGTTTTGTTTCTTTTACATCCAGTTCTTGTGCATTCATTTTAACAATCAAGGATAATACAATGCTAGCTCAGTTGCAATTAAACCAGAGAGGGAGAATAACTGAGGCTGGTGTGCTTGTATATGTATGTGTATTTGTAATACTGCCATATGATATTCTGTGGATCTCTCCTTTCCCAGTGAATACAAATTTTGGTTTTCACATCTCTGCAAAACATATGGTGAATCTTAAACTGGATGAGCCACCTTCTATACAAAGAGGGTATATAAGTATTGGGGGGGGGCATTAAACATTGTTAAATTTTAAATATATGTATACACACACACACACACACAAAATCCCCATGATTTGTGTTTTCTATAAGGGTCTCTGCTTTCTATGTTAACCCCACAGTACCCCAAATTTCAATCAACTGTTGAGGAATGGATTAAAGCTTTTTGGAAATAAAAAGACATTTCTGAATTAAGACTTCACACCTAAGTTTTGGTTTGGAATAAGCAGTCTTCTTTTTTCTGGCTTCCTGCCTGAAGTATTTATTTAATCAACAGCCTGTGACCTTCTAATAATGTGAAGCTTCTTCAAGAGACAAGTAAAGGCTAATGCATGATTTGACAATAGTAGTAACAAATATTTGTTAAGCCTCGCTAAGCC
Source organism: Cabassous unicinctus (assembly GCA_029593785.1). Classification (NCBI taxonomy): domain Eukaryota; kingdom Metazoa; phylum Chordata; class Mammalia; order Cingulata; family Chlamyphoridae; genus Cabassous; species Cabassous unicinctus. The sequence goes on from JAQZBX010020061.1 coordinate 22,576, forward strand.
TGTTCCTGAAAAATAATATACTCATATAGGGTTTTCCAGGAACCCAACACCCAAGCTGCCACATGCATGCATGCACACACACACACACACACACACGTGTGCATGATCATACCATCATCTCTAATAAAATTTTCTTTTGAATTTCAGGTATATTAGATTCAGATATATGAATTATGGTCATGATTTATGGGTTCAAAATCCAACCACTATAATGCCTCCAACACAGTGTTGTTAATATGGAATTTATCTGATGTTCATACACTGAATCAAATCTTTTATCATAGGAATTCCTTGATTTCTACTTTAAAATTGTTGCAAGGAAAAACATTGCCATTTTTTTAAAGTTTTGTCTTTTAAAAAGAGATTACATCTCTTTATTTTACAGATGCACTTTACTGCTATAAAGAGCTTTACTAGAGACCTAGAAATCCCTGAAGTGACTGTAAGTCTCAACAGTGGAGCTCCAGTTTTGAAATTCACTTTAAGAAAAAGAACACTCTAAAAGCCATTACAGAATTAGAAAGAAATTCTATATAAATGATCTGCTTCTGGGGAACTGAGATGTTGAAGAGAGACAAAGAATGTTTCAGAAGGGAAAAAAAGAAACCAAAAAGGAAAAAAACAAGTGTGGAAAAAATGAGAAATGATTCCATCACAGCATTTTTATATTTTTGTAATAACACATAGACCTCGTGATGCTATCTATTATCCATTTATCACAGTTGTCACTCGTACATGTCTCTACCTTCTATTTCTGTCTCCTGAGGCGGGGCTACTTCTGAGGCTGACCTATGTTTCCGTAAGTCAACTTAAATCAGGGAATTAGGCACAGTACTTTACAATACCATTTTCTGCAGAGCTCAGATTAGAACTAAGTGCTTCCTCTAGAAAAGGTTCAGTGTGAGAACTCCCATATAAGGATTTGCGAGAGTTCCTTTATGCTTGAGCACATGGCTACCAATTTCTTGTTCTCTTTTTAAGAGCTCTGGCAAAGACCTACCTCACAGATAGCACTGCTAATTTGATGTCATCTCATACATATCTCCATATAAAATGAGACTTATTTTTCTAGATGCCTTTCTAGTTCTAGGTGGCTTGTTTGTCTTTTGCATGCTTTCACTTGTTTTCTCTTTGTGGTCTTCAAGTTTTGCACTTAGTCTAAAACCATGAGGACTAGTACAGCTATTTTTTTCTGTTTATGTGGTGCCTACACAGAGAAGGCTGTTAGTAAAACGCTTCTGCTCTCTGCAGGATGCAGCTCCTGTCTGCAATTTCTTTTTTTATCACTGTCCTTGAGAAATAACATTTGTGTCACCCTGAACATGAAACGGGTGACGGGGGTGGGGGGAGAAACAACAAAACCTCCTCTCATTTTCTTGTCGTGTCTGTTTCCTTTCAGGGTTTCCCAGAGCGTGTTTATGTAGATTTTCTTCTTCTCTGATCTTTTTTTTTTTATTAAAGGTCTTGTCCTCCTCAATGTTTTCATTTTAGTTCACTTCGTCTCATAGTTTCTCTTTTCCATTAAGATCTTTATTTCATAAGCCTGTTTTTCTCACCTTCTCTCACATCTCAACTTGGGAGTTTCCAATCATAGACACTCCATTTTGTCCCACTGCTCTGCAGGCTTCCTCTAGATGATAAAATTTTGGCAATTTCAAAGGGTTTTTAAACCAATACATCTGCTTCTGTGCTACACGTATTCTGTACCCATGATCCCTGTCTCTTGTGTTTATGTGCTGTAATTTATGAGGGTGTGTATGTGAAGCTTTTGCAGAGGCTCAAATGTTAGACATTGGCATTTACCCTCAAGCATGTTCCTGATAAAACTTTTTAAATCTCGTAGAACTAAAATTTTGAACTAAGGGAGGGAGTTGTTTCACATGAATAATTTAAGCCAAAATAGGAAAAGAGAACAGACATAACAACTCACTCTCAAGAAGCTTTTAATTTTAACAATTTCGAGAAGCAAAAGCCTGAAGTCGACCCTGAAGCATGGTGTCTGTTGCCAAGCAACCTAACTGGCCAGTTTATATATATATATATATATATATGTTTTTTTTCCCCCAGCCTTGAGAGATAGAAGACAAAATATTATTGATTAATAGGAGCAAATTAATACAGAGGGAAAGAGAATTTTCACGGGAAACTCAAAGCTTCCAAACTGCTTATACCCCTTTAACTTTTGTAGACTGTGACTAAGCTATTTAGTAATTTCCATTCACATGCATAGAGATATGCTGCTAATATGTACTCTCACAAGCATTCATTCCTAATTAATCCCCTTTAAAAGATTTTTTTAAATGCATGAGTAGAAAAGTTGTGAGGCAAAACCAGGGTTCTAATAAGGTAAAGTAGTTTCCATTTGTAAAACACTTATTTGTTGTGAGTACAAAGAACTACTCATATGAATGCAGTGGGCAAGTGTTTTTAAACTCATACACCAAGATGATATACAGCTAGGTCACTTAGTACAATGCATCTCCTTAGTAATTATGGATTATTTGGTGTTTATACATGAAATATTTTCTATATTAACAAAAAGTCATTTCTTGTATTATTTTTCCATGTAGTTAATTGTTCTGTAATCTGAACTGCTATAGATTTAATAAGAAATGGGATGTCACATACTCCTTCATTGTTCTAAGTTGCATAATTTTTACACATTTTTAAAACCTCTGAAATCATCATGCTCTTTTACTCCTATCATAGAGGCCAATATATTTAGCTTTTTCATTCTTTTTATGTTTTGATAAAAATGAGATATAATTCAAAATATCTAATAATTCTAAAAAAATATCTTTGATATAAATATAAAATAAATACTTTAAATGGTATGAAAATGTTGTGTAACCTTTAACTGACAGCAGTTTTTCTTTCTTAGAGGTAGAAAAAAAAAATGTATCTTACCTTTAGGAGTGTCACATATTAAATGAAATGTGGTAATGTCTAATTTGCATAGAACAAAAGCTAGCATGCAACATTTAATAGTTTGGGGATATTTGATTTCTTAGAATTTATCTTTAAAACATAAAATATTACTTGGGTTTAAACAAATGTATTTTTTTTTTCCAATCTATCACTTCCATAATAAACATTCTGTTCATGGATTACTGTATAAAAGTCATAATTTTCAATTTTTATGACATTTTAAAAATACTTGCCTAGACAGAAATAGTCATTTAGGTAATTTAACAAATATTTCACATAGAAGATGTTAAATATACAACAGATTAGAGATTTCCTCTGACTTTGAAAGTCCTACAATGAGGCTATAATTCAAATGGCTGACTATTTGCCGTGGAAGTTTAAAGTAGAATCACTTTAGAGCACAGAGACCTACTGCCTGAGTTAATCTACTTCTTTCTCTTCAGTTGGCTAGATTATGCTTTAAGCATCAGTTTTTAATTCCTTAAACAATATATTTGACCATCAATTTTATTTTCTAATTTATTGTCACAATCTTCTTTTCACTGGGAAAAATAGAAAAATAAATATTCATACATTAAAAAGTTATTTTCCTTTATTTCTCACTCAAATGTTCATTTCTCTTGGATTTTCAGATTGATGAAAATGATTTTTTTACTTTAAAAACTTAGAGATTTCTGACACAAAATCCACTCAGTTCATATTCCCATCTCTGTTGTAACAGAGAATTTTGAAAAATAATAAATGAAGGCCTGAATATGAGCTTTATTCATACTAAAAAGGAGTTGGCCATAGCTCACCTTGGACAGATGGCTAATGAATGCCTTTACTTTAGGACTCTGTGGTTAGTCTCATTCGAAGTGATGGCTGCTTCCTATTTTTGTGTATGACCATCAGCTACGCTACCCTGGGACAGTGACAATTAGAAGCAGCAGGACCTCCAGGTGCTACTCTGTAATTAACCAATTGCAGTGTTTATATTAGCAAGGCATAAAAGTGTCTTTTTAGGCAACAGTAAATACATTTAGGACATATTATTTTCTAAATAAATAAACTCAATATCCAATGAAAATGAAAGAGTATTTGAAAGAAAAAAAAAAAAACACATCAAAACATTTCCATTTTAGGCAGCCTTCAAAAGAAGCATCAGGGGAATTTTCTGTGAAACATCGTGAAATCTATAAAGCTGTGAAATAGACCCAGAAAAGGCAATAGGCTCTGAGGAGTGATGGCAAAAGCCAGGGAATAGCTGACATGTCGACTCATTAGGGAAGGGACCAATTTATTTTTCACTTTCTTTTAGTTTTAAGTACTCCTGACCAATAAAGGAACATAAAAATATAAAACTGAAAATGTTTTGGCCCTTCCTATTTCTTAGAATTCAAGTAAATTGAAAGGGACTTTTGCTCTACATGTGATCATCTGAAACTTTTTAGTTTGTAGAAAATCCCACTAGTGGCCTTGGTCTGTATGACTGTGGAGCATGACCAATAGGCAATAAGAGGAGCACTAGCTTACGGCAAATCTAAGTGTATTTTCAATCATTCAATGCAGAGCTTGATGAGATCAAGTGAGAAGAGATCTCAGAAGCAATTCTTGCAGCAAGTATCTCCTTGAGTGGTGCAGATCCAAACCTCACTTATAACAGGCCATTTCACTTCAGGCTCAGGTTTATTTGGTGGTTTTTAAAGATCCTAGGAGTGGCTAATAATATCTCCATATAGACATCAAAATCTCAATGTAGTGAATTAATATAAAATAGGGGCTTTTCATACAGCCATGATGCCTCAGCATCTCTGACCCTGTGGTTAATAGCATAGAGGCTTCTGTATTGTCAGAATGCCTCAGCAACTTAGACTCTGTCGTCAGGTCCTTCGGTGAGCACCTCTGACACCTGCTTATATAAGATAAACAGCTTCTCTTTCTTCCTCCCCACATCCTATCCGGGTTCACATCCCCTATGAAAGTGAAATACAAACCCCCCAATCCCACTCATGCGTGACCAACCACTACAGCCCCACCCATGTAACATTAAAAAGCCAGAGTCCCAGGTCCACTGCAACGCTTTTCTCCCTACCTGCTTGGTTGAACCTACACTCCTGATGTGTTTCTCCATGTGGCCCTGTGAGGTGTGCTGCTCCTCTCTGTTCTGGAACCTGTGAGTGTTCATAAACTTCTTTCATACACCTCTGGTGTCACTTGTCCTTACTGCACCTGGCTATCCGTATAATGATCCTTTAACATACAAAGGGGATCAATATCATTACAATTTTCACTTAAGAGAAAGATTAAATGGGAGGGAGGGAAGGTCTCACTTTATTGCAAGCACCTTCCCAGGTTTGTCAAATACCTAAATGTATTTAATCAACACAACTACTTGAGATAGACAGAATACCAGTTTTGAAGGTGTAAAAACAAACCCAGAGAAGTTAAATAAATAAGTCTCATTCACATAGCCAGGGATTTTGGTTTGCTTGTAAACACATAAGGAACAGTAGTACTAAAGCTAGGTTAGCCCCTGGATTGAGGAAGTGATAGTGTTCATTTCTTTTTGTTGTGTGTCTCACCTTTACAACTTGTGGCAAATATTAAAAAATAACACTGTTCAAAGCAGTTAAATGGAGAATGTGTAACTATCTGCTCCATTTCTTCCCTTTCATAAACCATCTGAGCTTTCTTTTCTCCCCATGCTATTCATATGTGACTATGATTAACAATCATTAAAAATATGATTTCAATGTCATAATTTAGAAAATTTGCCCCTTTTCTGTTTACATTTCATTTCTTAAACTCTAAGTTATTCCAAGGCAGCCTACACTTTTTAATGAAAGTAAAAATAATTTTTAAGATATTTGTTGTTGTGTTTAGTAAAGTTTAATCCTTTTTTAATAGAACTGACTGAAGAAGATTAAACACATAAGAAATGAAATGAATATTAAACACTTAGGACAAATTAAATAGCTTTGCCACTGGAAAGCACAAAGAATACAGAGTTAATACAATTGTCAAAAATAAAGTGGTATTTCACACATTCTTTCCAAATATGCCTTCTGATATAAACAAGAAGTTTAAAATATGATTTCAGGGAAAAACAATGCAGATAAAGGAAAGAAAGTATTTCGGATGAATGATGTTCTAAATATCTGTGAAAATAATTTCAACTTTCTTAATTAACTGGAAAACTTATATGTCAATTTCAATCTGTAGTTGAATTTACTGGTGGACTGACTTCATTATCCAAATTTGGCAAAAGAGTAGATATAATTTTCTTCTGTTGATGATCCTAGCTCTGGTAAAATTAATACTGTCACAAGATATTATTATTATTGATATGATTAATATTATTATCACTACAACTACTGCTACTGCTATTGCTAACTACTAATAGTAGTACCATTAACTCTCATGTATAGAGTTTATACCATGTGGCAGATCTTGTGATGCATTTTGTATAGATTAGCTCTTTTAATCTTTATACCAAACACATTTGATAGTTACTATTATTACCTCCTTTTAATTATGTGAAAATTGAAGTTAAAGGCTGTTTGAACTCAAAATTATGCAGGCTTGCCTGATGCCAGATCCAGTGCTAAAATGATAGAGCATATTAATAATCTTCTATCATATTAAAAACTGAATTATTTACATAACACTTGGGACAGACTAGAGCAATTGGAGCCTCTTCTTATGGAAGTGGCATGAGTGTTAGTCCCATGAGCTTTGCTGATAAAAAAGACCCACGTTTAATTTCTAGGTCTGTCATCTACTACCTGTGTGATTTTGGACAAGAAATTATGCTTTCTGAGCTTCAGCAATAACAGGGTGTAAAAATCAGCCTTGGCACATGGGGGAAAGTTACATTTATTGAAAGAAATAATACATTTTTTTCATATAACCATAGGGAAGCAAGAATGAAGTCAGTCAATGTTGTATCTAATATGTCTATAATAATTACAGTTTTATGAGCATTAAATAATATTGACTGTAACAAGTTTAAACACGAAGATTTAGGGCTTCTATGTATCATTATATTGCCGCAGTTACTATTTAAGTAGGTACTGCCCGCATCTAAAGCTCAGAGAATAACTGGTTTTCCCAACTTTTTGGTTAGAGACAAGTGGTCTGTGAATCTACACAGGTTATAAGTAACATATTTCACCCACACAATCCCACAACAGAAGAGCAGGATATGCAAGAATGAAAGAAATAAGCTCACTTTTTAAAAAATACTCTTTCCATTCTATCTAAGCATCTTAAAAGAGTTTCCTACAAGTGTTTCTTTACACAAAGACTCCTTTCCATCCCCACACCATCACTAATATTGCTGTTGTCACTGATTTTTAAATGGTAGCGTGTTTTTCACTTATAATATTTCTTGTATTTTCAGTAACAGTTGATTCACCTTCTGACTCTTTTTTCCTCCCCAAAGACTTGTTTATTCTCCAGTATCTTTGTTTCATCTTAGCCCTTTTCATAGCATATTCTTTTCTGTTTGTCTTTGAAAAGCCAGGGTTCCATATTTGAGCCTATTTTTGTATCACTACAAGCTCTCTCTCTCTAAATGATATTATCTATTTCCAATGTTTTAGCCATCATTTATATTCTGAATTCTCCAAAATATCCTTCCCAATCCTAGATTAGTCTTCTCCCCTCCACAGATGTCATATTCGACTACTGATTATTTATACTTCAGTATTCTACAGACACTTCCAATCCAAAAGGCTTAAATGAAAAAGCAGTGTTTACTCTCCCTTCCCTCCTGCAGTGTCAATGTTGTTTCTTTTTGGAAATTTTAATTTTAATGAACACCTGGTTATCAACACTGCTGATCAAATTTCTTGATCACTAATTATCCTTGAAGTTTCCTTCAGAATCCACATCCACATCAACAAATATATACCATCTATTCAACATCCTTAATAACTCTTAGATCCATCTATTTCTGTCTGTTTTCCTTCTTTGCCTTAGCTCAAGCTCCATCTGTGCCTTATTTCAAGCTCTATCTTTCTGGCCTGCAGAACGTAGTTTCTCCTGTGGCCAGCCTTGCTGTCTTCAATCCAATCTTTACCATTTAGCCATAATAATCTTTCCTAAATACAAATTTGAAATAATCATTTTCTGTTTAAATTGGATGGCTTGGTATATCCTTTAGGATGATTTCCTACCCCTTAGAATGCAAAGGTTTTTTTGTTTGTTTTTAATGATCTACCTTCCTAAGTGGAGTATTGTTTTCTTTTGTTTTTTAACTACAGAAATTGTTGGTTTACAGAAAGATCTTGCAGAAAATACAGAGTTCCCATATAATGCCCCATTATTAACCCTTGCATAGTGTAAACTTTGTTACAATTGTGGAAAGAATATTACTATAATAGTGCTATTAATTATAGTCCATAGACATTAGGGTTCCCTATTTTGTATAGCCCCATGGGTTTTTTAAAAATTTTTATTCTAGTAACATACATGCAACCTAAAATTCCCCTTTTTATCCATGTTCAAATGTATAATTCAGTGCTGTTAATTACATTCACAATGGTGTGCTACCATCACCACCATTCATTACCAAAACTTTTCCATCACACCAAATCAAAACTCTGTACAATTTAAGCATTAACTCCCCATTACCTACCCACACTGATATGAAATAATTAGAATAAACAAATCCATAGAATATAAGGTGCCTAAGTGGAGTTTTCTTCTGTCACTCATTAATACGTTTACCAACTGCTCAGTCTCACAGAACGACTGTAGTTCCACAAATTCCTCATGCTTTTTCAGCATAGGCCCTTCAAGGAATAGGCTGCTGTTTTATCAAGCGAGTTCTGCCCTTTACACAACTTCCTTCATGGGCTGAGCTTTTCCAAACTTCAAAGCTCAGCTCAGTCATATTGTTGCTTCCTCCCTGAAGGCTTTTCTGACTCTGCCTTACTTAAGTAGGAGAAATGCTGGTCAGGTGTGTTCTGAGACTCTCCCTCTCTTAGCACTCATCACAGGGTATAGGAATCATACATTCTGTATTGAGCAGAGTGCCAGCAACAGAGCTATACTTAACAAATATTTTTGGAATGAATGAAATAATGAATGTGCTAAGAAAAAATTTACCAAATGGCATCTGAAGAAGTTCAAGGTATAGAAATAGCATTGATGAGGTGCTGGCCAGATTGAATGAAAAATTAGAAAAGCTGTTTTTTGGAAGAGGTATATACTAAGTCACAGAGCAGAAGGGAAAAGAGGGGATAAAAGGAAGGGATAATGGCTGAATTAAAGTCACCTGGAGGAAATCTGGAAAATGAGGCACTGGCTCAGTGTAGCAGCCAGGGGTTCATCATTACAAAGGCATCAGCTGATATGAAAAGATATTTATCCCTGATTAACTCCCATCAAAAATAATCCCTGCCATTATGCTTTGCAATATACATCCTCAGCTTTTTAAAAGAGATTCTCAATAAATATTAAGCCTTAAATCTTTTAACAATCTCTTGCCACACATTCCTGCTGTGAAAGCTGTTAGCATGCAATATTTCCTAAAGATGACATGTTGCATATTATACCCTGACCCCACGGGATGAATAATGTGGATGTTTAAAACAAGCAGAGCATGTTATTTTTATTTTATGCTTGTATTACTTTAGTCTCATACCCAGCTTACAGCCTTTAACATCCTAGAAGAAACTACAAAATCTAGTCTAGAATACTTCCTTATGAGATGGTTAGTCAACCTGTCCCTATAAATGAATGCATCTTCTTTTATAAATGAGTGCTCTCCTTTTCCATAATCACTTTGCAATCCCAGAAAAACTCCCCAATTGATGTGAGAGGCTCTCAACTAAAAATTGGAAAAGTAGCCTCTCCTCAGTGTTTCCATTCTATTTGATTATTTTAGGGATAAGAAAGTTCATGTAATGCCCCTTTCTCTTAATTTCTTTGGCTGATCTCCAAAGTGTAGCTGTCAACAAATGTTAGCTCACTAAGTATGAGCCATGGCCCATGGCCCATTTACTGTCAGTCATTTGGATGAGAATATGCCTCCTGTATTAGCAATGCTGAACGTCACGAGAAGGGACCATCAATATTCACTTCAGTCTGACACCCAAAGACTTAGTAAGGACATCGGGAGCACTATAAAAACTGATGAAAAAAGTTCATGAATATACTCTTAGCTTAAGAAGTATATTATTCAAATAGAAATAAATCTCAGCTTATCAAGGATGTCTTTTATGATGAACCTCATCTATTGTTTTTTTCTACTTGGCTACCTCAATCTTTATTTATCCATAATTGATATTTTGACCTTGTTTAATATTTTGCTCTGTAAACATGCTCTTCATTTGTGTGTATGTTTGTGTGTCTAGGTATTTTCAATCTCCTTATTTAGATGTTAAGCTGATTAGGGATGGTACTTTTGCCTTATATTTGTTTTCTATCCTTTTCAGTTCTTTTTGGAGTACTTCATATCTACATTAACTTTTTGAGAGTATATGCTAAATAAAAATTAAAACACATTCTTGTTTGTCATCCTTAGATATACTCAATTATATAAATTATCATTTTCCTTCCAATTGCTAAAACAAAAAGAGCATAAGGAAGACAATATCACACAAAATTCTCCAACCAATACATTACCCCTCTGAAATAATTTTTGTATCTATCATATCACCTTTATATAGAGCTATAAATTCATGTATCTAATGATAGATATATTTAAACAAAAACAAGATCATATCCTTTGTTGGTTATGTAAAATTATTTTTTTCTTTTAATATTAGTTATTTTATTATTAGCAATTTTGATTAAATATTTAATCTCCTGTAACC